>CAUYQV010087711.1:0-23330 GCA_963574575.1 Galagoides demidoff | reverse complement strand
GCATTAATGTACATAGTTACCATTCAATAAAATTAAAAAAAAAAAAAAGAAAAAAGAAACTAGCCTTTGTATTCTCCTAAGAGTGAGTCTTTGGCTGCAGAGTACCTACCGGGCATGAAAAATCTTTCCAGTGAGATAGTTTCGGTTGTTAAAGGGAAATATTTCGTGGAAGAGGCTTTGTAAGCCATTGGTAGCCAATAGAGCAGCTAGGGGACCTGGATGGGTCATCAAAGGCATCTCTTACGCTAGAAGACACAGTTGAGATAACAGGTTTGGGGTTACAAGAACATTTGCTATCCACTCTACTATTTAAGCTTGAATGAGTCCCATGAACGCTTTCTTCATTTATTACACATCTACTGAGCATCAAAACTGACCCAGAATTGCCATTGGAGATCCAGTTTATAAATCATAACTATTTGAGGAGATTTAAAATATTTTCACAATAAGCGTGCTCAAAAACAGTCATAAAATTTATGATCCTCTATAAAAACCCAGTCCTATTCCAATGTTTTCAATCTTAAAGAGCACAAGTCAGAAATGTAAGGGATTCCGGACACTTCCTTCCCTCCCGCTCTGTTTCATCACATCCTGCCTTCTTACGTGTCTCCCAAAATCATTCTCCTCTCTCTTTCTCTACCATTACAACCGAAGCCCCAACTTATTATTTCTCATTTGAAAGGCTGTGTTAGGGCTTTGTTTGTTTCCTAAATCTCCACTTAGATGCCTTCCAGGCTGTCCATATTCCCATCCTTGAAAAGATGCTCCATTGATCTATTGCATGTGACCATAATCTTCAGTATATCCACAATGGGTATATGTCTGTTGCGTCTTGAGTCAAACCCTGTCTTCCTTTCTGAATCTGCCATACAACAGTCTTGCATCTTCTCCAGAATTACTGTCTGTGTCTAGAATTCTCTTTGTAAATTTATGTCCTGTTTATCCTTCAAATATTGAATAGTCAATATTCGTTCTTCTCCTTCAACATAGACTAGGTTAAATCTCCATATTATAGTTAGCCTTATGTACCAAGCATTAATCCTTAACAAAGACAACTGTAATAATATATTTGTGTATTTGATACATTTTTATCTATGCCACCAGGCTAAAAAGGAGGGAGGGGGAGACAGGAACCCAGGAACCAAGTTAGATTTTAGCCCTAGTGTATCTCCAAAACTTGACACTATTCCTGTCAAAAGGTAAACATCCAGTAAATATTTTTCAAGTGAATCAATGAATGAAAATGAGGTAATATTTTATGATTTCATAAACCTGTGATATTATTCTTCTTCTGGAAAAATCAAGATCACTTACTTCTGTGGAAAAATCATTTTGTGTTCTATAAATCACATTAGTGACACGTGCACTTATTCTTTTCTTGTGGGCAAATGAAGAAAATAGAATACAAATCCTTTCCAATGTAAGTTTATTTCTCCTTCGGAAGTGTATTTTAATGGTTTATCATGAATTCCAGCAACATTACACATTAATATCTGGAAGTACTTAGTAATGTCAGGAATAATTATCAAGTAATCTGTAAAAGCATGTAATTACTTTGTGCTGACATGGCACTTGTAATGTAATTGCTTGTGGGGGATGAATACTGGAGCACACATAAAAAATGAAATTACATAACACTGGGAAAAAAAGGACATGAAATCTATTTACTCTGTGCCAAAATTAATAACAGAGAAAGAGCAAAAGAAAGACGGATATAGACAAGGGGATTGAGAGAAGAGGAAGAACAGTAACCCCTTACCAAAAAATAAAACATATTTTTATGAACTGAGAATCTATCAGTTTGGGACCTCTCTGCTAGACTAGCTCCTCTTTCTTTCTCTCTCAAAGAATAAAATACCAATATTCAAATTAAAAGGGGAAGCATAGTCTTCCTGGTTCCCATTCTAATAGGTATACATATAACATACAATGTTATTTTCATATAGATGTGATATTTTGAAAAATACATAGAGAACAAATAGATTACTGCATAGCCTGGTAACCTCCTAAATAATCTAAAAGTACTTGGCCTGTTTTTAGCCTTAATTTCAGAGAACTACAGTAAATGGCTCATTAGCATTAATAATCCAGGAAAGACACTGCCCATTCATCAGAAAAATGTCTTATTAGACAGCAGGGTCTTATCCTAGGGTCTTGTCTCTTCTAAGTTTGGAAGGCAGTGGGCGTATCTCATTTCTTCATACTGATTATCTACAATGCTTGTTTAAACTAGGAAATGTGCTGTGTAGTAAACAAATGAAAATGGATGACAAGCCAGTGTCTTTTAAAAAATAAATCTATTTGATTATTAAGGGGGAATAGTACCCTCTGTGCTTAAGTACAGTCCTATATCTCTCTACTTTTCCAACGCTTGAATCCTAAATTAGTTATTAATTTCAATATGATTTTGACTTAAATATAAGAAGCACAACTGAATTTCATTTTTCTAACCTATAAATAGCAGAAGGTGAAGATATTATAGACTCCAAGTATATCTTTGCTATTAATCTGGATTTCAAAAATAGGCACAATTTTTTTTCATATGTCACACACTTTCAATAAATTGGACCATATTTTAGAGGATCAATCCTGGTTTTAGAACTGTATTAAAATAGGGTGGCAATGAGTCCTGTGACAGCAAGCCAGATCCTCCTGCATTAAATATTTTAAAATGTAAAGTTCAAAAATTAAATCAAGCCATCTATTAGTCAAGGTTCTTCAGAAAAACAGAAATTTCTGTCACATGATTCTAGAAGTTAGAAAGTCCAAAATATACAAGATGGGCCAGTACATCAGAGACCCAGGAAAGTGTAATATTGCAACTCAAATCTGAGGGTAAATCTCAAGGCAAAGAAAGTATCTTCCTTCTCATGGTAACTTATTCTTTTTTCTCTTAAGGCTTTCAATGGAGGCCCACTAGCCTTATGTAGAATAATCTGCTTTACTCAAATATTTACTTTAAATGTCAATCTCATGTAAAAAAAATACCCACCTTCACGATAATATCCACACAGGTATCTGGCATATCTGGACACCAATTTAGCACATAAATTATATTCCTTACATTTTCAAGGAACAAATATGTAAGTTATATGTATTTTAATCACAGCCTAGGAAGGATGTTATGGTGTTTAAGACAATGAATCATTTATTACTTTAAATAAACAAATTGCTATTTAATGTTACTGTTAGAGATCCATGAAAAGCAGTTTAACAAAATAAAAAATCAATAGAAATAAATACTGACAGGAGATCAAATAACATTTATACTGGAGATGTCCACATTTGACTATAAAACTTAAGGTTTTTGGGTTTTTTTTAATGAGTTCTGATTGGTGGTAAACTGTAAAAGTGTAAGGAAAAAGACCTAAAAGTAATAATACAGCAAATATATATCTATGGTAGACATCGGGAAGAACTGCTATGTGTATGTTTTCTGCTTTAGAACTTTAAAATTTAAAATATGTGTAAAATAATTGAAGACCCTTTCAAACATTCCTCTCAAGGACTCACAGACCAGCATGACCTCAAACATGTGTGGCTGGATTCTTTTAATGTATTTCCTGTATATTATAATCAGGCACATTTATTGTTAATACCTTGTTTTGATTTATCCAGATTATATTATATCATTAAAATTGCATCCATCATCATAAAACAAATTAAGAGTCTTGGCACTATATAGAAAGATATGTTTTAAAAGATACTTATAGGTCTTACAATTAAGGTTTAAAAAAGGTTAAGTTTCACAAGTACTCATAATTCTTCTTCTATATGTTGAGTTCCCAGACGACATTGCTACCACCTAGCTCATGAAAAAATATTACACGAGGCCATTCTTTAGTATTGTAAGTAAAAAAAAGTAAGAATATTTTATGATTTCAAAACAGATGTGGTTATACATATTGATCTTCATGGTAAAATAGCAAAATGAACACATTCTGGGTAAGAAGCAGACGCAAAGCCCAACATAATGTAATCACTCCCTGAATTATATTTGAATTTACCTTTTAATCACAGGCATTGAATCTAGAGACTAGAATAAGAGGAAATAAGAACAGCTAGTAGAAAATGGATAAAATACACAAACCAAATTGGACAAATAAAAACATAGTCACATAGGAAAATAATTACATTTCTGTTCATATTGAAAAAATTATTTAAGCTATTAACATTTTGATTATCATTATCGGAAAAGACTAGAACTAAGAAAGTAAGATTTTTCTTCTTTTTTCTAAACATGTTACTGCAATCATGTTTTACCACATCAATTGATTAATTAAGCTTTAATAGAAAAATTATGCTTAAATTCTTATAAAATTGAAACAAAAATTTCAACTATTATAATTTCCTGAACTTAAGTCTCTAATTATAAAACATCTTCTGTAGGTGACTTGGGATAGTCTAGTAAAGAGGGAGATTGATACCATGGCGTATTTACGGTATGTAACGAGAGCATTTTCACTTCATTTATCTCCCTTTTGGAGTAAAAAAAAAAAAAAGTCGGGCAGTTTTTCATATATAAAGTTCAGTATTACCAGGATTAAAGCTATCTGTCTGAAAACAGAGCAAAAGACAGGCCCTATCATATACCTATAGGAGGTTCAGATATCAGAATTGCAAGGCATAGATCTTAAAATGTGTGTGGTTTATAACATACCAGAAATTAGACAGCTTGATAAGAAATTACATCAGAGAACTCTATACTATGAAAATATCAAATGGAAATTATAAAACTGAGTAGGAGCATACATGAAACTTTGAACTAAAAAGGTGGGTCTTGTATTGTTTTAATACAGAAGAACAAATTTATGAACTAGATCAAGGCCAGAGCACAATTTCAGCTTACCATTCAAAAACCAATTGGCTTTATTCGCTGCCAGACTGATCGAGTGTGGGGAAAAAAATGTGCATTTCAGCACATCAAAAAATTCAGTATCCAGATATTCATATACTGGATAAGAATCTTAGCAAATGAAGAATAGAAAAAAAAATACGTTCAATCTAATAAACATTTTATCTGGGAAATAAAATTACAATAAGATAATTTAGTGATGCTTTGTTCTCTCCTCTTTTTTGGCAAAATTACGTGAGTTAGCAGTCAAACCTGATCCCTTTTTCTGTTTGTACCCATAATGGAAGATTTGTTAGTACAAGTAGCTTTTGCTGCAATCCCAAACACTCCATCTGGTGGCTACTTGAAGATAAAAAATTTTGAGAATAGGAGCTCACAACTAAGCGTGTGTGTGGAGTCCCATGTAGACCTTCAGTTGGTGAGAATGTCTTCCTTCTCAATTTGTTCTGAACTCAGAGAGAGGTGAAAAAGATGTAAATTATTATCATATCTAAACTGAAAGAAAGAATATATTCATGAAACTTAAAACTCTCTGCTTTCATAATGTAAGAGTTTTGGGAATGGATTTGTCACTTGTACAATAGTTCATTCTGCAGGGGATCAATGCCAAGACCCCCAGTGGATACTTGACACTGTGAATACAAATTCTGTACATGCAATGCTTCTTCCTATACAATAATTATTATAAAGTTTAATTGACAAATTAGAAACAGTAAGATAAACAACAACTATCAAAATAGAATGACTATAATGATATCCTATAATAAAAGTTAAGTGAATGTGGCCTTTCTCTTTCTCTCAAAACATATCATTGTTCTATTGTAACGTTCCCTCCATGCTGTCATAAATGACAGATTTTTCTTCTTTAAGTCCTTATAACACTCTATTGTGACTATATACCACTTTTTCTTTATCTATTCATTGATTGATGAACATAGGTTGCTTCCATAACTTGACCATTGTGAAAGATGTTGAAATAAACCTGGGAGTACAGGCTATTTGTTTATCTCTTGAAAAAAAAAACTTAAAAATGGAACAATGATACAATCCAACAATTCCACTTCTGGGTATGTATTTAAAGGAATTTAAATTGCTGTGTCAGAGAGATATTAGCCCTTCCATGTTCATCTCAGCCTTAGTTCCAATAGCCATGCTATCGGAAAATGACTTTGATAAGGAGAAAATAAATATGAAAATTAAAATAGTGATTCATTTGAGTATATCCAAATAAAAAGTCTTTCTGTGTAAACAAATAAAAATCAAAATTATAAATACAACCTGTATATTACACAAAGTACTAATGCCTATGAATATTTTAAGATGCCTACAAATCAATGAATAAATGTAAGCAAGAAAATACACTTGGCAACAAACATTGTAAACAATTTACAAAAAATGTGAATGGACAATAAATCTTCATTCATTAGAATAAATAGAATAGAAGCAATTAAATATCATTTCTTACCCATCATGCTGGCAACAATTTACAAGTCTAACGTCATTAATTTTTTTTAACCTCACATCTTTTGTAATATCCTGATGGAGTTGAAACACATTCTTCTTAGTAAAGTATCACAAGAATGGAAAAATGATTATCTAATGTCCTCAGTACTAATATGGAGCCAGCAGATGATCTGATGCCTGCCCCCACAGGAGAAAACTCATTTCAATTCAAGTTGGGGGGAGGAGTAATGAGGGAGGGTAAGGGAGAGGGGTTGGGTGCTCTCAAGGAATGGGCCTTGGCTCAGGTGTTTAATATTATCAATTATTGATCAGCGTGTTGGAATATAGGCACTGTCAAACGCTGCTGGTAGAAGAATAAAATGCAGCAGCTGCCTTAGACAGCAATTGTGTTCCACAACACAGTTGAGAATGTGTATTTTCTGGGCACTGAAAATACTGTCTGTTACACAACTTTCTGCCTTAGCTTTCCATTTTCCAAACAAGGACAATGCTAGACTGTTTTAAAAAATATTATAGGGCCAAAATGAATAACCAAAGGCAAAGCACTTAAAACAGGATACCATTATTTTTATTGATTTTTATTGTGATCATTATTAGAAATTGGGGGGGGGACTCTAATACAAATCCACACGGAGACATTTAAAGTAATTGTTGCAGAATTGTCTGCAAAATCAGGGAGGATAATTTAATTACCTATCAGTGTGATAATGAGGGGTACAGTCTGTGTTATAGTCTCATTCTTTAAGTAATCTTAGAAACAATCAAAAAGTTTTAAAATATTTATTAACACATGCTTGAAAAGTACATTGATGCTTAAAAAGGGCGACATTTTTATGGTATGAATCATGTTTACTGGTAAAAGGCAGAGAAATCCGTGTTCAGTATGATACTGTCAACCACAAAACTGAGACAAGTAAGGAGATGTATTTTACTCAGCCTATTGCAATGGAGAGGGCGCACTTAGCCTTTGATTCTAAGATCAGAGTGTCTCAGCCAGGTATTAGGTATGTATAGGATGGAGTAGGTAGGATAAAGGTTGGATGATTAAAGTTGGGATTGTTTTACAACATACGAAGTCTCAGTCAGCTGGAAATGTTTTCTCTATGTTTAGCTAGTGTCAGGTCAACAGACAGTTTCAAACAAGCTTTCCAAACTTGGCTAATAATTATTAGACAACAAATAAGAAAGTGGCTGGAGGCCATGCAAATTTAGGCCCAGGGAAAGGTGTATGTCTACCCCTGTCAATAATGTTTGGCAAATATTTCACAAACAGGCAAATAAGACTATAAAGTGTGCACACACATGCACACGCACACATACTTATTAACATGAACTCATAAATGTGAGGCTGAATATTTTATACACGTTGATGATGGGCAATGTCCCTGGGGAAAGGGGGAAAGGGAAATTTTCTTGCATTAGAAATCGAAGTAGACTTCAATTTGAAAATTTACTTTTCTAAAAAGTAAAATAGGCATTATTTATGATTAAGTCTTAACATCTGTTTTATCTTTCTTATTAGCATTACAGTAGTATTATTTTAATTTTACATTTTATGAAATTTCGAAAAGATAAAGGGAAATAAGTGGAAATGAAAGAAACAGAAATGAGACTAAAAAGTACAGAAGAGACGAGAAAAGGTAGGAGAAAGGATAAGCCCAAGGGGGAGAAAGTTGTTAAAGTGTTCCAGAAAAGACCCGAAAGCCTCTGCTTTCCTGGCTTAACATAGAAATCCTTAGGCAAGCCGGACTGAGTGCTTTGGGGATGAGCAGAGGGTAAGAAAGTGGAGAAACTGTGAGGAAATACTGAAAACAAAAAGCTTAAAGACAAAGGCAGTTTTTGAAAGTGTGTAGGGACTCAGGAACGGCCTGTTGCTTTGTTTGGCTGTTGTGTTATTTTCATGATAAGAAATAATAAGGCGGTGTTTCTCAGCCCTGGCTACATATGAGAACCACCTGGTGATTTTAAAAATTGCTGCTGCCCTGTCTCAGGCTGCCATAACAAAATACAGACAGAGTGGCTTATGCAACAGAAATTTATTTCTTACAGTTCTGGAGTTGAGAAGTCCAAGATGGAGGTGCTGGTTCCTGGTGGGAGCCAGCTTCCTGGCTGCAGGGGTCTGTTGTTAAAGGAAGTTACTCAGGACAGTTGTTACAGACTGTAAGGGCAAGTGGAGATTTAGAGGCAAGGGACAGAGTGGGGTCAATGGACAGAAAGTTACTAAGACAGAACAGCAGGGCCAAGAGGGATTCTGGCCTAGACTTGGAGTATTGCTGAAGTCGGCCAGGATGATATGATATCAGGGGTGGAAGATAAGTAATTTGATCTTATATTAAGGGTAGTCAGACTGAGTGGAAGATGTTTGCTAAACTGACCCAGCAAAATTCTTGCTAAAATTGGAACAAACAGGCAAAGATGGTGAAATAAGAAACAAATCCCAGGGCTGAGTCTTAATCACAAAGAGGCCTCATCAGAATCAGAGGAGGCTGACTCAAGCTTGGTAATAAGAGAGAGTCTCTGTCACTACCTACTCACTGTCCTTACCTGGCAAAGTAAGCTCTGGTGTCTTTCCCTGGTCAGACAAGGCATCACCCCTGTCCGACGGGAGGCACCATTTAGCCTCTATTACTTCTCCACATGGCCCATCTCCAGCCAGGTTCATCTGCCCACTGTCCATGGGGAAGCCGATACCAGAGGCAGCAGGGTTACAGCAGAGAAAGAGCTTAGTCCATAGTGCTAAGTGGGGAGATGGGAGGTATTTCTCCAATCTCCTTCCTTGAGACTTGGGGACATAGAGATTTTAAGGACAGTCTGGTGGGCAGAAGATTAAGCAAACAGGATCTGATAATTGCCTGGGTTTGGAGTGGAAACCCTTGGTATGGGCTGCTGCTTGGGTGGGTCACCCAACCCACTGGAGTGCAGGACCAGGTTCTTTAGTGGGGGGTCCCAGACCCCTTATGTCAGTTCCTTGGACCTAGTTGTTCAGACAATCCACTGGAATGCAGGACCTGGAAGATATCTCAGAAACTATCCCTTGGTTTCAGAAAGGTGACGATGTCTCTGGAGAGTCTGCATCTCTGTGTTTATATCACTCATCTGCTCTTCCATGTCATCTACATCATATATTAGAGCCATTCAGATAGTAGTCATGGCTATTTTAAATTCCCTGAAAACTCCAACATCTGTGCTACATCTCGATTTGGTTCAGATGCCTGCTTTGTCTCTTAAGACTGTGTTTTTCCCTTCCTGCATGCTTTTCTTGTGTTATTATGCAGGTGTGAATCACATGATGGAAACCAAGATGAACTGGACTTCAGTTTTACGTTAAACTCCTTGAGTCAGCCACGTTTACTGAAGCTGCAGATGTCTGATTCAACTTCATCTTGTTCTTTGGTTTTCTTTCCCTTGTTGTCTTTGGCTTTTCCACAAATCTTCCTACATAGAGTCTACACTTCCCAGGGTTTCAGTTGCAATCTACTGTCCTTTTACTGCAGTTCTGTTGAGGTGGTTCAGGTTGCAGCGTTCAGGATTGGTAAAGCACCCCCGGAGATTACGAGATGGGATAAAAATCCTCAGTCTATTGCTTGGCCAGAGGTCTTGGGCTGTGACTTTCACAAGTGGCCTTTTCCACACATAATAAATATTTCATGCCAAGTGTTTTCTCTTGGAGGACTGGTCTTTGTCAATCAGAAGCCCTGGGTATATTTCATAATTATTCTTTTTGGTTCTTCATCATGAGAACCTGCTGGTGACCTCCTCAAAATAAAACCTAAAGAAAATGTGTGACTGTCTTTAGGACTTAACACTGTGGCCTCCAGGAGTTTTTCATTCTCCTGCTACTCCATACCCAGCCTACAGAAATTGGTCATAATTATCATTTAAGTATTTATACCCATTGATGGCCCATTAGAGTCTTCTCCAGGTTAGCTGATCTTGGCTGTGATTCCAGGTTAAGTATAGGGGTTGGTCTCGGTTTCTACAGGCTTGTAATGTTTAGTTTTTAGTGCCCATCTTATGGGCCACATGCATTTACTTGTAGTTACTTGTGTTTATGGACTGTATCATGTACCAGGCACTGTTTCATGCACTTTGAATGAAATAGTACATAGCACAAAACTCCTGCCTTCAGGGAGCTTGTATTCTCATGAAAAAATAGAAAAATAAAATACAATAAAATAAACAAAGTATATGGTATGCTAGACAGTGGTAAAATCTGAGGAGGGGAAAGATTGAGAATGGAAACCTGGGGAAAGCAAATTTAAGTGATCTGACCAGGAAAGGGCTACTGCAGAAGGCAGCATTAGAGTAAGTGCCTGAGGAAGGGAAGGGCCTCAAGCACACAGGTAACTAGGAAATAGACTCCAGGCTAACGAAAGAGCAAATGAAAGGTTCTCAGCATCTTAAGGAGTAAGAGCAAAGATGCTAGTGTCCCCAGAGTTGATGCAAGAGGAAGAAAGTCAGAGAACAGAAGCAAAGTGGAGATAGTATCACTGGAAAGGAATTCAAACTCTGTAAAATCATTGAAAGACATTTATTCTGAGCTGAATATGTGCAATCAGGGCAGGGAGAGCCACACCCCTGAAGCCTGGAGGGAGTGGTCTTGCCGTGGTGGTTTCAGTGGGTTTTATACATTGCAGGGAGAGAGGAACTATACGTAAGGTCATAGATCAGTACATGAACATTGGTTTGGTTTAAAAAGGCAGGACATCTCAAAGCAGGGAATTATAGATTATAAGTGGGCTTAAAGATTCTTTGATTTGTAACTGAATAAAGAAACGAAGCTTTGGATAAATTCTTTTATCTTTAGGTCAAGATAAAACAATTTGTTAATAAGAGACAAGTCACCAGATGTATAGTGGATACACACGTTAATCACCTAAGAAATTATGACCTGCAGGTGTGATTTAAGATTTTGTCTTGCAGAGCTGTAGGCCTGTTAATGAGTTACAGAGCAGCATGACCAGGCCTGCTTGACCTCCCTTCTCACAGCCATCAACTCAGCTATAGGGTATTTCTTGGGGTTCCCTTTACCAAGAGTGGGTCCATTCTGTCAGCTGTGGAGCTTATTTTATTTTAGTGCAGAGAATTATATAGGATCTCTTAGGCTTTGTTTCTTTTCTTTTTTTTTTTTTCTTTTCTATTTTAGAGAAATATTGTGTAGGCTGATTCAAACTCCTAGGCTCAAGTGATCCTCCAGCCTCAGCCTCCAGAGTAGTGGGACTACAGGTGCACCACAGAGCCAAGCTGATCATTTTAGTATTATAAGGACTGTACTTTCAAATCTAAGGTAGAAATTCACTGAGTGGTTTTGAATGAAGAAGTGACATAATTTGAGTTATGTTTCAATAAATTCATTCAGCCAGCTGTGACTGAATAAGAAGCAAAGAATTGAGAGGATTAAAAAAAAGAAGAAGAAAAGAAAAACACTTCAGCATTTCTCCCAGGCATCGCGGATGGCATTGATCACAAAATAGAGTTTCATTTTATATCAAAAGCCATCGTTGCCGTGACAGATGGCAAAATAATGAACTGTAGGTTTAATGCTATTTGATTGGAGGAAGGTTGAGAAAGGGGCAGAGACGCAGATAAGAGGCAGACACAGGACTCTGGGGGTGGGTGTCATGGGTGACCTAGAGCTGGGGGTAGGGCTGGTATAGGAGAGGGTTCCCTGACAGAGAAGAAGGAACAGCACAAAGGGAAAAGATGCTAACCCTGGAGTTTTGCTAAGATTTGTCTCTGAAGCAGCTATTTCATCTTGATTCAAAGGCAATACCTAGGCTAAGACTAATCCTGGCATATTTGTCCAACCTTACATTTTTCTTGCCTGCTGCCCGAGACATAGTTGCCTTCTGATTTAGTCTGAAGTTCTTTGGCTTGTTTCCTTGACTAATACATAATTGTTATTATTCCCCTGCTCACTTCCCCGCATCTTCACATAAATGCTTCCTTCAGATGCATTGAAATGTGACCTCCTTGTCTAAAACGATCTCTCACGTGTTATCAATAGCACGATGACCGCCCAGTAATTCAAGAATGAGATATTTTATTCTTGCTGAATATGACTTTAATTTTCTATGCTGATCAATAAGGACAATAAAAATCCCTTTAGGAAATGTGTCCCCGGGAGAGGATAGGTGCGCGAGTGAAACAGGAACCCAACGAGGAATGAGAATCCAATAAACATTTGCGCGTTAACTGGAGAGCACTTTGCAGCGTGTTGGGGCATTGCTCTAAATTAGGATTTGATAGACTGAGGCTTTACAGAGATTTTTCTCCTGTAAGAGCATTACTAAAGTTATTCACACTACATGTGAAGTCTTAGATTATGGAGAATCATCATCGCTCTGTCAAAGCGAGTATTAACTAATTGGTAACAGGGGAATAAAAGGAGTGAAAAGCAGGCAGGGTCTTAGAGGTAATTTATTTCTTTGAAAGCAGTTGCCGATGGTTTGACATTACATTCAGTTAACACTTCTAGGAGCTTTTTAAATTATTCTCTGTGTCAGGAAGGACACAACTTCTCTACTTTCACAAGACTTAGGAGCAGACAATCCTTTCCCCATGCATATGAATTGAAAATGCAAACCACGGTTGCTGTCTTTGCCAGATGCTATATCAACACTTTAACAGCTGCGGTGTCCTCTGGATTCAGATTTAACATTTTCCCTTCTCAAAGTGACAATTATTTTCAATATCTCACATTTTTCTTTGGTTAGTAAAGAAAATCCCGGAGCGGAGCTGAAAATCTGTCCTAAATATATTCTGGAAAGACGAGAAGCTTAAGCAGTTGGCAGGAAGCACCATCAATAAAGACTGTATTTCATGTTAGAGAAAACAGCCTGCCTTCTCCAAACATCTCACATTTTATTGTAATTTCAGTCTTTTCTCTGCTGGATGGCAGTGACCTTTTCTGATAATAAAATGTTTGTAACTGAATTCTGGCTCTTACATTTAAAATCAGCTGGAACTAAGCATCACGGGGATATTTTGGGAGGTTGTTAAAAAGGGCCTGCCCCCATGACCACAGCTAACCTCACAACTTCATCTCTAACACTTGACATAATTTAAGAGGGGCACATTTTTTCCTTCCTAATTCCAGATGCCATTGGAACGGTAAAATATTTGTTGGTCTGGTGTTTTATTCAAAATGATTCATTATTTCCTTCAAGCAAGTAACTTGTAGGCAATGAAAGAAGAGACGGAGGGACCCAAAGTAAAGGAAGCATCAGAGCAGAAATGTAAAAATAGAAACGCGAGAGAAAAAATAGAGATGATGTAATTCAGACGTCACAAGAGAAGCAGGTGCATTCCGTCACTGTCACCGTACTGCAAGGCCTGCTGCTCTCCTCATCCCCCTCACGATCCTCTGGATTTCATGGTACAGACCACATATTCATTTAGACCCAGGTGGTACAAGGGCAGAGGTCTGAGTGAAAGCTATATAGTTTTATTGTTCTTTAGATTTAACAGAAAGGTGTATTTGAACATGACAGGTTCACCTTACAAAATGGCGGCTATTCATACATACAAACACAAAAATGTATCATTTGCATGCAGATTTTTTTACAGTTCTGCACCATTCCCAGAAGGAAAGAATGCACTTGAACAGCCAACGATGAAGCTGGGAAGGCCCATCTTCCGGGGTTCTGCCAATCAACTTGTTTCATTATCTCATACCCTTTTTGGCCAATCGTATTTCTACAAGGCTCTGTTTAGCTTCAACTTAAAAATGGATAATTTCCCCTGTATCTTTGTGTTTGCATTTTGAAGGCTCCCATGCATACACATTAAAATAAATATGTGGATTTTTCTTCTTACTAATAAATCTGCCTCTGTCAGGGATTTCTCAGTGAACCTTTATGGGCACAGATCGTTTTGCTCCTACAGTTTGGTGACTGTTCGTTGGGGGGGGTCTTTCCTCTTACAACTCTTAGGTTTATTAAGTGGGATTTGAATTTGATAAGATTATTCAGCTCCATGTGCCAATAACAATATCCAAATAATGTGTCCAAAGTGTTTTCACTTGTATTTGTAAAATGTGCTTTATTTCTTTACTTTGTTGACTTACTTTCTCTTTCTCTCTCTCTCCTGACCCCCACACTGACTTAATTCATGCTACCTCAAGCTTATCTGATCTTCTGATCTTTGCTTGAATTATTTTATTCAACTGAATAATTTTATGGTTTACAACGGTCTAGTTATGTTCTCTCATTATATTTACCCTGAATTATTTATCCAACTGAATAGTTTTGCTCAGTCTTTGTCTTCTAAAGCCTTTTTAAAATATTGTCTTTTTGTTCTAGGACTCCCAGAATTTTTGTCTTGGTTACCACTGTTCTTTATACTACTATTTACTTTTTTGCATGTAATCCGGTTAAGAATTTCCCGTCTCTTAATACCTACATAAACGCAGCCAGAGAAGCCAACATAGGTTGCTAACGTTGAGTTATGAAATTATAGTGTCTTCTCCTGGAGTCCCAGGCTAAGTAGGTATGTGGTTTGCAACCCACATTGCTGTCAGTTGAATTGAACATTTTGCTATAGCAGAATGTGGATCTCCAGATAGTTTTACTCCCAATTGCTGAGTGTCCTGGACAGACAGAGAATACACAATCCATCTGCTCTCTTAGTAACCTGGGGTTCACATCTTATCTCTTGTTTAACATCACAGAGTAACCTGAGTATGTGGACTGTACCTACCTGCTAAAACTCTGTAACTTCATCCAGAGGATGAAGAAGAAAATATCCCCAAATGTAGTCTCAGTATTAAAACACTCAAAATGAAGGAGCAGAGAGGTATTAAGCATCATTTAATCCAAACTCCAGTAGATAGACTGAAAACTACAAAACCTCTGTGTTTTCTAAACTGATCTTTTACTATGATTCTGGTGCCAAGAAAAATGAGTCTCTACACTTTAACCAAAGTTTACCTGAACAGATGAGAATTAGGTGTTAGAATTTAGGAGGAAACTTCCCTAATTCATCCTTAAGGAGAAAAGTTACTTCCATAGTTCTCAACATAAAAACTGAGTCCCACCCCTAGGCACATAGTGAGCAATCAATAAATCCTAGCTGATTTTTTTATATATATATAAAGAAAAGAAAGACACATTGCTTATTTAAAACCCATGTATAAAGCGAAGCCATCTGGACAGTTTTATTATTCCCTGAGGTGAGAGAACTATCAGGAATTGCTAAAGAGATGGTTGTTTAAATATAAACACTAAAGGCCACTCCAGCTAAATATTTGAGTGTGTTTGCATGTAAACTGATTAATACATATTTAATTTACGTTCAATAGTAAATTAGAACAACCATCAAGACACACTTCACTGAACTTGAAAATCAAGAAAAAATCTGTAAAACTCGTTTTCAGGCACTGACTTCTATTTTAAACATGTTTAAATGGATAGTTATGCATTTAAAATTTAAAGTTTTTTGTGTAATTGAAACTTAAAATAAATTTCAGTGAGAACCACTTAAGCACTCATTTAGAAATCTGTTCAGGTTACTAATACAATTTCTGACATCTCAACATATCAGCAAGCAAATAATAATGTGGTCAATAAATGTTAATAAATATATTTTGCTATAACTCCAAAAGGTAGATGCCTTTTCATGTCAGATGTTTCATATTTACTTATGAATACTCTAATGACCAGAAATATAGATCTTCACTGCCAAAAACCATCTCTGAAAGTTCAAGATTTGGTGTTTACATTCTTGATGGAGCTGGTTATTCATCTGAGATGAAAAAATATTATTTACCAAAAAATAACATTTTGCACTCTGTTGAAGAATGAACAAAATCAATACAATTTAATAACTGAACTTCAAACAAGTGGTGGACTTTATGCAAATAGAGAACAATGTGGAAATTCTCAAAGTCTTCGTATTACGAGAACCATCTGGAAATTTGACTTGAATATACATGGTACACAATTTTTAGTACACGAGTGAGAGTTTTTCCACTAATGTTTTTAGTACAAAAAGAAATGTGAATTTACATAGATATTTCACTATTGAACTTGCCTGGTATGCCCATTTGCCAGAAGCTTTCCTTCTGTTTAATGAGTAGACACCAAGACATTATAGATATAATCAGAAAAATAATACAGTTTTAGAAATAACTTACTTTAAACCCTTTCTTTTCAAAGAGAAGAGTGAAGCCTGTTCATAAAAATGGCATCCCCAAAGCCTCATGGCGAGTGACAGGAGGAGACACGTGTGACCCTTTACAGTACTGCACAGTTAAAGACCTGCACATCAGACAATGCTTCTCTTTTAGCTAAACTGTTAGAACTACAAAAATAAATATTATTGGAATATTTAATAATAACTGTGCACAAAGATAAGCTGATAATAATTACCACCATTGGTTGACAAAAAAGCCAAGATATATGAATGTAAGAGTTATTGGATTCCTAAAAGCATGACTCAGTTACACATTATTTCTATTTAAGAAGCCCCGTGCGGATACTATTGACCCATCAAACATTAATTTTCCGATATACTAGATGAGTAAATAGGAAATCCATTAACATGATTCAACGAGCAAAACCTCTGTCAACTGAAGAGTTCTCTTATGAAGCACAATACATTTCAGTGACTCATTCAGACCTCCGGTTCCAGTTGAGATTGACTTCACTGAGCTGGCTGCAGCTCTAAAATATAATGTAAGGATGAGCATTCTATTAGGAATCTGCTCTACCCAGCTAATTTTGAAATCTATGCTTTTTTAAAACAACATATTTCTTTAGCTGTTGATGGTTATAAGAATTGGAGTCATTGAAATGGAACAGGAAGTAGAATAATTCTGATTTTTTTTCATAAACTGGAAAATAGTGCTTTATTATGACAAGGAGACTGACTCCCAACAAAATTTGATGTGCGAAAATTTAGGACAAAAGTCAACTAAATGTAATAACCAATAACATTTATTGGGTCCTTGCTATTTGTCAGGCTTTATACTGATTATTTTAAAAATGTTGCCACATTTAATTCTCATCTCAGCCATTTGAAGTAAGTACTCTTATGCCAAATCTGCAGTTGAGGAAAATGAGATAGATTGAATTTGCCCCTGGGGGCCATTGATAACCTGAAGAATGAGTTTAGAACTATGAAACTGTAAAGTCTAAGCATTTAACCACTATGTACAGAAAGGTAGTGGAGAGAAGCAGGTAAAGATCCTCTCCCTCCTGTGGGAGTGAGTCTAGCTCCAGGGAAGAATTTAAGACAAATCCAGAGCTAGGTAGCTCTTGGATCTATAGACAGAGACTGATTATTTAATAATCAAGTGATTATTTAATATTTCACTGAATATTACACTCAAGAAGCACCTAGGATGAGCCAGACACTGCTCTAGGCGCTGGATATAGTAGTTAGAAAATCAGGCAAAGTCTTTATTCACATAGAACTTATATTCTAGCCAAAGAGTAGATGCTAGACAAACACATACATTTACGTTAAAATACACATGATAATATTATAAGTAAGTCATGAATAAAATATCAATGTAGGCTGGACCTGGAGGCTCACACCTATAATCCCAGTACTCTGGGAGTCTGAGGCAGGTGGATTGCCTGACCTCAGGAGTTTGAGACCAGCCTGATCGAAAGCCAGATCTCGTCGCTAAAAATAGCTGGGCATTGGTATGGACACCTGTAGTCCCAGCTACTCAAGAGGCTGAGGCAAAAGGATCACTTGAGCCCAAGAGTTTGAGGTTGCTGTGAGCTCTGATGCTATGGCACTCTACTGAGGGCAACAAAGTGAGACTCTATCTCCCCAAAAGAGAAAAGTCAAACTAAGTAAGATTATGGACAGAGAAGTTGATCAGAAAAGGCCGCTTTGAGGAGGTGACACTGGAGGAAAATCAGAAATGAAGCAAATGAGGGGCAGAATCATGAGAATCTCAAGAGAAAAGATGTTCAAGGCAAAGGAACAAGCAGTAAAGCCCTGAGGCAAAAATGTGCTTGGAAGAACACGGAGGCCATTGTGATAGGAGTGGTCAGGGAAAGGAGTCGTAAATAATCAGATCAGAGAGATAATTAGCAGTCAAATCATGTATGATAGTCAGTATCAGAAAAGAGTTGTGGACTTTGTTCAGGATGTAGGGAATAACCCCTGATGGATAAGAGGTAAGAGCCACACAATCTGATGTATATTTCAGGAGGGCTGCTCTGAAAGCTGTGTGAAGTGTCATAGTCACTCCTGCAGCTATGACTCCCGAGAGTGTCACCTGTTAGAGGACAGCACCGTGGGTCAGTCAGAATTGATGCATTAATATTCCATTTCTGGATGTAGCGCAGGACTAGACAATGAAAATTCAAGCAATGAAAAGTGGTCAGGTTCAATATACTTTTGATTATAAATTCATTGGTATTTGCGGATGAATTGTTTAAAAAATAATCACATATGACCAAAGGATCAAGAAAAATTCTGTAATGTAGCTTAAAATTTATCTTCTAAGGTAACAGGAGGGTAAACATATTTGTTGCAGGAAATAATAAAGCAACCAGTGTGTGCAGAGTGAGCTGGAGATGCCAGGGGGTGCTCCAAGCGGAGACTTTGAGTAGAAAGTTGGAAATAAGACTCAAGTTCAGGGAGACTTTAGGGATGGAAATCTATCTTAATAGAAGATTTCAAGTGAAAACTGTGTAGATAGAAAAGTAAAAGTGCTTCAAAGACCAAGACTAGAGCCCTCACAACATTTAGCTTTGTAGAAGAAATAGAAGGTTTCAGTTAAAGATTATCAAAAAGGGATGTCCAATCTTTTGCTTCTATGTACCACATTGGAAGAAGAAAATTTGCCTTGGACTACAGAGTAAATACACAAGCACTAATGAGAGGTGGAAAAAAAGTTTGAGTGGATGATTTGGGTAATACCCACCACCACAGACAAGCAAAAATGTCTTCCCATAATCTGCAGGCAGCCATGGGATATGGGTTGGACACCTCCATGTGAAGTAAGAGGAAGGTGTGTGATGTTTTGAACACCAGGTCAAGAGAGCATTTCAAGGGAGCCATCAACTCTATCAAACACTGCTGAGACAATAAGTAACATACAGACTAAGAATTTGACATTGACTTTGATAAAATAGAATAACTGGTGGTCACCTGAGGGACAGAATTATTAGCTTTCATAGTTTCATTGAACACGATGGCATAGAAAAATATAGAAAATTGCTAACCTGAACTGCTTTAGAGATGGGGGAAAGTTCAGAGATGCTGCGCCTGACCATTGTATTGTCTGGGTATTTTCCAGACCAGAACAGTAATATCCTACTTAGGCCACTATGAGAAGCCTCTGGCCCAGGTCAGAAAATCAAAGCATGATGGTGGTAAAGAGCATATTTCATTTGTGACCCAAAGCAGGGACTCTGAATTAAAGAGCTGGGTTCAATGTACAGTTGCATCACTTACTATAAGAATTGTGCCATCCTTTCCAAGTTACGTGGCTTCTCTACGTCTCATTGTTTTTAATAATCATTTAATTCCCACTTATACATTTACTTTAATAGCTCTGTAAATAGTAGTTTATTATTATTATTATTATTATTAATATGGCATCCCACACATAAAGCATTAATGTCTCATCTGCCTATCCATTTTCTGCTTTGAAACTAGAATAAATTTTCTAAATTAAAATGTAATTAATTTAAAATAATTTAGGGAGGTTTCATTGGCTCCAACATAAAGACCCAAATCCTTGACACGGCCTGCTCAGCCCTCTGCATTCTGCTCCTTCCTCTCAAGTTGCACAGGCCTTATGCTCCCACATACTCTGCACTCCAGGCAAATTAGCCTCCTTCACTGCCTGCTCTATCTAGGTTCCACCTGGTAACGGACTCTGCTCATTGAATTTTAAAAGCTTAGTCTTCTGCACATTTTGTCATATTATTTCTTAACCCTGCTGTCCACGGAAGACTCCTGTGATCTGAGTAACTGGGTCAGCTTATCCCTCCTTGCACCATGTACATCCCCTGCGTAACTATTATTGGAGTTGTGATTTCACACTAATTTGAGTCATTCCCTACCTAGTATTTTCTTTAGCTATTGGCTTTCAAATAGGAGAGGTCTGAAACCGAGTCTGTTCGGCTTAGCAGTGTCCCACCAAACGTTCCCACAATTCTAAAAGACTCCTGGACAAACTAGAGAAATTGGCAGCTATGTCAATCGGGGTATAGATGACATCTGAGTGATCCGGGTCACATAATTAAGCTGTAAGAGATTCAAGGTCACTCATTTTTATCTTCTCATATTTCTCTCTCTCCCCATTTCTCCCCCCAATTGACTAATTTATGTCTTCTGGAGTTTTCTTCCCCAATTATGGCAGAAAATAAACAAGTTCAATTGGTAAGTATGTTACTTATGAAGTAAAAACTAAAAGTGAAAGGATTTATGTACTGAAAGAGAGAGAAGGGTTGTAATTAACACCAATGCTTTGTTTTCAGAGAAGGGTTGTAATTAACACCAATGCTTTGTTTTCGCATGTCAAGATTGAGTGGCGAGTTCAATAGTAATACTAGGTATAATTGACATTTCAATGAAAATCACCAATTTTATTTCCTAAAATTAAAAAAATTAGAGTATTACCCCAGATTACACGAATGGGCAATGAAAAATTCAGATATAAAAATAAACACAAAATGTAATTCCATATCCTAAACCTACATTATCTTGGTAAAGACTTACTTCATTTGTAGGTAAAATACATAGTTCATTGCAGTTAGAAGGATATTATTTTTTGAAGGAAAACTATGTGATTACTACTAAACAATAATCAAAGTTTATGTTAAAGCAAAGTCTTGCAATATGACTAAATTTAGCACATAGTTAAGTATCAGCACACAGCAGGTTCAAAATGAATATGCGTTGATAAAATAAATGCTGATAGAATAACTTCTTCAGAAATAAGTTTAGAGGAGTGAGAAAGCATTTGGTTTATGGTATGCTATAAAATTATAATTCAAATATGTTGTCATGTCATTTTTTTAAAAAATCACCTCAGGCTAGCTTATGAAAAGAAACCATGGAGTATTTTTACTTCACCTTTTGTACATATGGCTTACATTGTTTTTTTCTGTCCCTAATCTGCTAAAATTCAAAGGCTAACAGTTTTTATTAATTTTTTTCATTCAATAACATTTTTTTCAACTCTACTCTCTGCAAACATACATTTCTTTTATTTAGAAAGAAACATTTTTGCAGTATATTAAAAACATTTAGAAAATTATATATATGTATCAAGTTTATTTAATATTCTGTTAGAGAAAGAAAAGCTTAGGAAATAGAGGTGTTGATATGGCTTCATGTAAATCACCATGAAGCCACTGGTGACAAAGCCCTTCTGATTTAGGAAGAGCAGGTATTCTCCAGGACAGCTGTGGGATCTTTGGAGTCATCATTCCAAGTGCTCAATTACCTTTGCAATAATTAAGGTAAAGGCATTTGGCACAGGTGGTCCCCGAGTGCCCAACATCTGACTTTCTTTCAACTTGTACTTATGAACTGAAGCGATTACAGTAAGTCTCCAAGTTGCAAACATCCAACTGATGTACAACTTGCACTTAAGAAGAGAGGCTGTTACAGGTCATAGGTAAATGTACCTGTTCTGACTTATATGCAAATTCAACTTAAGAACAAACCTATAGAACCTATCTCGCTTGTAACCCAGGGACTGCCTGTATCTGATCAGCCTGAAGATTCCGTGCACATTCATGCGTGCGTGAATGTGCAACTTATCCTCCTAACAGAAAGAGAATCTCAAATGTAAGCAGGATGCGATGCCGCTCCTCGACTATCAGAATGACTGAAATCTACAACGCTGGCAACGCCTAGTCCCAACACAGAGGAGTGAAGCAACAGGAACTCTATTCATCAATAGCGGGTGTGCAACATGGCAGAGCACTTTGGATGACAGTTTATCAGTTCCTTACAAGACAAAACTGATATATGATCCATGAATGATTCTCTTTGGTGCTTGTCAAAAAAATTTACAACAATGCTCATGAAAACAAAACTAGACATTAATAGCAGCTTTATTCATATTTCCCAACATTGGAAGCAGCCATGACGTCCTTCAGTTGGTGAATGGATGAATGAACTAGGGTACATCCGGAAACTGGAATTTATCCAATGCTAAAAGCAGATGAACAGTCATATCATGAAAAGACACGGAAGGCACTTAAATGTGTGTTCCTGAGTGAAAGAAGCCAGTCTGGAAAAGCTACACACTACACGAGTCCAACCGTGTGACCTTCTGTAAGACATAACTATGGAGATATGGAAAGGTCAGTGGTTGCCAGAGGTCGGAGGGAGGAAGAGATGAAGAGACAGAGCCCAGAGGATTTCCAGGGCAGGGAAACTACTCTGCACGATGCTCTCATGTTGGATACAAGTCATTGTACATTTGTCTAAACCCAAATTGTAGAACACATGACACCAAGAGTGAACACTAATGCAAACTACCGACTTTGGGTGATAATGATGTGTCAAGGTAAGTTCATCAATTGTTCCCAATGGACCATTTGGGTGGGGGGATGTTGATGGAGCTAGGGGCTGTGCATATGGGGATCAGGAGGTATGTGAGGACTCTCTCCAATTCCCACTCAATATTGCTATAAACCTAAAATTAACATAAAAATGAAATCTATCAAAATTTTAAATTAAAAAATACTGAGACACACACACACGTGTGTATTTGTTTTCTAAGGATCAGAGGCCAGTACACTGGCCAGAGCGCAGTGGGAAAACATAAACTAGAAAATTTGAAGTTGTTTGCACTTTGATTTTTATTTAGAATGGTCCTATTTTCACTGACATTCCTAAAATGCTTAGGAATTTAAAAAAATTAATCACCTGTAAAAAACTGGGTTGCATTTTCCATATATACATATATATATATATATATTTGAAATAAAGAAGACGTTTGTTGTTTTTTTTTGTTGTTTTTTTTTTTTGAGACAGAGCCTCAAGCTATCCCCCTGGGTAGAGTGACATGGCATCACAG
>CAUYQV010087706.1:0-17032 GCA_963574575.1 Galagoides demidoff | reverse complement strand
GCAAGAGGACTTCTTGAACCCCAGAGTTTGAGGTTGCTGTGAGCCATGCCACCAGGGCATGCTACCAGGGTGACAGAGTGAGACTCCATTATGGGTATATGAACACCCACCTGTATTTTCTTTTTCTTTTTCTTGTTTTTTTTTTTTTTTTTTTTGAGACAGTCTCATTCTGTTGCCCTCAGTAGAGTGTAGTGTGTCATAGCTCACAGCAACCTCAAACTCTTGGGCTCAAGAGGTCTTCTTGCCTCAGCCTCCCAAGTAGCTGGGACTATAGGTGCCTGCCACAACCCCCAGCTATTTTTAGAGACAGAAGGTCTCAATCTTGTTCAGGCTAATCTTGAACTTGTGAGCTCAAGTGATCTACCCTCCTTGGCCTCTCAGAGTACTAGGATTACAGGTATGAGCCACTGCACCCATCCTTGAACTCCTTCCTAAAAGTTTGATGTGATACTCTGATTTGTTATTGGATTGTATGTGAAAAGGAGAGCATAAAATCTGATACAGGTAATCCCTGGGTTACAAAGAACATAAGTTCTATAGGTTTTTAAAAGTTGAATGTGTAAGTTGAAACAGGTACATTTACCTATTACCTCTGTTCATAAGTGCAAATTGTATATAAGCCAGACGTTTGTAACTCCGGGACTGTCTGTATAGACTAGGAAGAAGTTATTAAATTTTAGAACCTCGGCTCGGCGCCTGTGGCTCAATCGGCTAAGGCGCCAGCCACGTACACCTAAGGTGGCGGGTTCGAATCCCCAGCCTGGGCCTGCCAAACAACAATGATGGCTGCAACCAAAAAATGGCCGGGCATTGTGGTGGACGCCTGTGGTCCCAGCTACTTGGGAGGCGGAGGCAGGAGACTCGCTTGAGCCCAGGAGTTGGAGGTTGCTATGAGCTGTGATGCCATGGCACTCTACCCAGGGAGATAGCTTGAGGCTCCGTCTCAAAAAAAAGAAAAAAAAAAAAAATTTTAGAACCTCAGTAATTTAATTCTACTTCACAGAACAAAATTGAACTTGCTCTTCATTCAGCAGAGATTTTTTTTTACACACACACACAATGGAAATAGGATGATAGCCACTTGAAGAGACTGGTGGTGTTTGTTTTTCCTACAGAAACAGTCCAATTCTTATGATATGTTCATGAGAGGAGAAGAAATATTGTCAGGAGCTCAAAGAATACATGATCCTCAGCTGCTGACAGAGAGAGCTTTACATCATGGAATTGGTAAATAACTTAAAATATATCTCATATGTTCTAAAAAATAATACATTATAAACATTTTAAAGACTTCTCAGAAACAGTCTTTATTTTTTTATCTTCATTGAACAGTAATTGTTTTTGTAATTTTTTTAGTTAAATAAGATAATAAATTATGTTCTGTTTTGGATCTTTTTGTAGATTTGGAGAAAATTAAGGCTTACATTGATTCCTTCCGCTTTGGAGCCCCTCCTCATGCTGGTGGAGGCATTGGTAATATTCTGTTATTGTTTACAAATAAGTTTATAAGTATTAAATATGATATAAATTTAAATAATAAGGATTTTTTTTATAGGAAGTTGTATGTGATGTTAATGAAAATTTGATTTCCAAGGGACAAAATGAACAGCTAACTTAATGTGTTCTAAAATATAACTGTAAAAGGTAAAGCCATTCTTCTCTTAAGAGTTTAGAAGCGGCTCAGCGCCTGTGGCTCAAGTGGCTAAGGCGCCAGCCACATACACCTAAGGTGGTGGGTTCGAATCCAGCCTGGACCGCCAAACAACAATGACGGCTGCAACCAAAAAATAGCCTGGTGTTGTGGCGGGTGCCTGTGGTCCCAGCTACTTGGGAGGCTGAGGCAGGAGACTCGCTTGAACCCAGGAGTTGGAGGTTGCTATAAGCTGTGATGCCACAGCACTCTACCCAGGGGGACAGCTTGAGGCTCTGTCTCAAAAAAAAAAGAATTTAGAAGCAAAATGGCTTATAAGTATCCTGTTTTTTGTCTTAAATTAGCTTGAAGAGCTGTTAAATTTTTTTATTGAAATACAACATTTCACTGACTTTAAGACCATGTCTACAGTATATATATGAGACTGCTGTGCTTTTTTTTTGTTTGAGACAGAGTCTCAAGCTGTCACCCTGGGTAGAGTGCTGTGGCATCATGGCTCACAGCAACCTCCAACTCTTGGGTTCAACCCATCCTTCTGCCTCAATTTTTCTATTTTTAGTAGAGATGAAGTCTCACTTTTTGCTCAGGCTGGTCTCCAACCGGGAGCTCAAGCTATCTACCCACCTCAGCCTCCCAGAGTGCTAGGACTATAGGCGTCAGCCACCATACCCAACCAGCTGTGCAATTTAAAATGAGTAAACATTTAATGTATCTTTGGATGTCCATACCAGACACTCTTTATTTTTTATTTATTTATTTATTTTTTTTTTGTAGAGACAGGTTCTCACTTTATCGCCCCTGGGTAGCATGCCATGATGTCACATAGCTCACAGCAACCTCCAACTCCTGGGCTTAGGTTATTCTCTTGCCTCAGCCTCCCGAGTAGCTGGGACTACAGGCACCCGCCACAATGCCTGGCTTTTTTTTTTTTTGCAGTTTGAACAAACTGGGTTTGAACCCACCACCCTTGGTATGTGGGGCCAGTGCCCTACTCCTTTGAGGCACAGGTGCTGCCCCTCAAATGTATAGTTTTGTTGAAGTTTTTATTTGTTGCTTTGGGATTTTTTTTTTTTTTTGGCAAATAGATAATATACTTAGAAAAATTTTAAATTAAAAGGATATAGAAGGGCATTCTTTATTAAAGTTGTGCAGAGAAAAACTGATATCCACTGGCAAAAGAATGATATTGGATCTTTACCTAACACCATATACAAAAATTAATTCAAA
Organism: Galagoides demidoff; assembly: GCA_963574575.1. Classification (NCBI taxonomy): domain Eukaryota; kingdom Metazoa; phylum Chordata; class Mammalia; order Primates; family Galagidae; genus Galagoides; species Galagoides demidoff. Next base: position 14,154 of record CAUYQV010087706.1, on the reverse strand, counting down.
ATGGATCAAAGGCCTAAATGTAAAACCTAAAACTATAAAACTCTTAGAAGAAAGCATAGGGCATAGCCAAGTATTGTGGTGAGTGCCTGTAGTCCAGGGTACTCAGGAGGCTAAGGCAGGATCACTTGAGTTTGAGGGCTCTCTACCATGGCACTTTACCTAGGGCAACAGTGAGACTGTCTGTCAAAAAAAAAAAAGGCAAAAGCTTCACGACATTGGAATGATTTTAAGTTTCAGGTCATACTGAATACCAATGACTTCTTGGATATGACACCAAAGGCACAGGCAAGAAAAGAAAAAGGAGACAAATTGGATTTAGGAAGATAAAGCTTTTGTTCATGCATCTGATAAAGTATCCATATCCATAATATACAGAGAATTCCTGAAACTCATCAACAAAATCAGTTTAAAAGTGAGCAAAGGAAAGGTTTGTTAATGAATACAAAAGTACGGCTAGATATGAGGAATAAGTTCTAGTATGCTACAACACTGTATGGTGACTATAAAAATGATTTACTGTGGACTATCTTTTAAGAGTGTACTAAGGTTTCTATACTTTGTCTTTAATAAATTTCTTTTTTGTTTGTTTTTTTTGAGACAGAGTCTCAGTATGTTGCCCTCAGTAGAGTGTAATGATGTCACAGCTCACAGCAACCTCAAACTCTTGGGCTTAAGTGAGTCTCTTGCCTCAGCCTCTCAAGTAGCTGGGACCACAGGCACCCTCCACATCACCCGACTGTTTTTTGGTTGTAGTTGTCATTGTTGTTTGGCAGGCCCAGGCTAGATTCGAACCCACCAGCTCTTGTATGTGTGGCTGGCACCCTAGCCACTGAGCTACAGGCGCCAAGCCATTTTGGTTTTTTTTTTTTTTTGAGATAGTCTTACTATATCGTCCTTGGTAGAGCACTGTGGCATCACAGCTCACAGCAACCTCAAACTCTTGGGGTCAAGCAGTTCTCTTGCCTCAGCCTCCCAAGTAGCTGGGACTATAGTCACCCACCACAACACTTGGCTATTTTTGTTGTTGTTATTGTTGTTTAGCAGGTCCAGGCTGGGTTCAAACCCACCAGCCTCAGTGTATGTGGCTGACTCCTTAGCCACTGAGCTACAGCTGCTGAGCCTACTGTGTATTTTCAAATAGCTAGAAGAGCAAATTTTGAAAGTCCTGAACACAAAGAAATGATAAATAGGATATGCTAATTACCCTAATTGGATTATTACACATCGTAGACATGTATCAAAATGTTGCACTGTACCCCATAAATATGTACAATTAAATGTCAATTTCAAATAATAGCTGAATGTGATGGCTCATGCCTGTAATCTTAGCAGTCCAGGAGTCTGAGGCAATTGGATTGCTTGAGCTCAGGAGTTTGAGACCCCCTAAGCAAGAGTAAGACCCCATCTCTACTAAAAATAGAAAAACTAGCCAAGCGTTGTGACAGGTGCCTATAGTCCCAGCTGCTGCACAGCCTGAGGCAAGAGGATTGCTTAAGCCCAAGAGTTTGAGGTTGCTGTGAGCTATGATGCCTTGGCACTCTACTCAGGGTGACAAAGTGAGACTCTGTCTCAAAAAAAAAAAAATTAAATAATAACAAGAGCATAAAAAGAAACAGAAAAATATTACAATATTTTCTAAATAGACTAAGAACTTTAATAAACATTTCTCCAAAGAAGATATAGCATACAGATACCCAATAAGCACACAAGAAGATACTTAGTATCACCAGTCATTAGGAAAAGTAAATTAAATATATAAGTTAAAACCAGAAAATAAGGTTGGCGCCCATAGCACAGTGGTTGTGGCACCAGTCACCTGCACCCAGGCTGGCAGGTTCGAACCCGACCCCAGGCCAGCTAAACAAGAGTAACAACTGGGGCAGTGCCTGTGGCTCAGTGAGTAGGGCACCGGCCCAGTATACTGAGGGTGGCAGGTTCAAACCTGGCCCCAGCCAAAGTGCAACAAAAAAATAGCCGGTTGTTGTGGTGAGTGCCTGTAGTTCCAGCTACTCGGGAAGCTGAGGCAAGAGAATCGCCTAAGCTCAAGAGTCGGAGGTTGCTGTGAGCTGTGACACCACAGCTCTCTACCAAGAATGATAAAATGAGACTCTGTCTCAAAAAAAAAAAAAAAAAATTAAAAAATAATTTCCTGGATTTATAAGAAAAGGCTGAGGCAAGAGGATTGTTTGAGCCCAGGACTTGGAGTTTGCTGTGAGTTATAAAGATGCCATAGCACTCTATCCAGGGCAGCAGCTTGAGACCCTATCTCAAAAAAGAAAAAAAAAAAAAAAACAATGACAACTGCAACAAAAAAATAGCTGGGTGCTGTGGCGGGTGCCTATAGTCCCAGCTACTTAGGAGGCTGAGGCAAGAGAATCACTTGAGCCCAAGAGTTGGAGGTTGCTGCGAGCTATGACACCACAGTACTCTACTGAGGGCAACATAGCATAGTGAGACTGTCTAAAAAAAAACAAACAGAAAATAACATGATGGCAAAGATTTGGAGAAATTGGAGCCCTTGTGTATTTTTGATGGGAATGTAAAGTGCTACAGCCACTATTGGAAATAGTATGACAATTCATAAAACATTAGAAATAGAATTACCATGTGATCCAGCAGTTCCACTCTGGCTGTGTATTCAAAAAAATTGAAAATGGGGTCTTGAAGAATATTTGTATACCCATGTTTACAGCAGCATTATTCACAATATCTAAACCATGTAAGCAACCCAAGCATCTATTAACAGATAAATGGATGACCAAAACATGGTGTATACATGCAGTAGGATACTGTTCAGTCCTAAAAAGAAATTCCAACATATTCTACATAGATGAACCTGGAGGATATTATGCTAAGTGAAATGAGCTAATCTCAAAAAGGCAAATACTTATGATTCTACTTACATGACATACTTGGTCAGACTCATAGAAGCAGGATGTACAGTGATGTTGCCAGGGGCTACAAAAAGGAGGAAATAGGAAGTTGGCTATTTAATGGGCATAGAGTTTCAGTTTTACAAGATTCGAAAAGTTCATGGTCCACCCAAAAACTGTTCGAACTAATAAGCAAAGATAGTAAAATTGTGGGGTATAATATCAATGTACAAAAGTCAGTTAACATTTTTATACATTAACAACAAACTATTCAAGGAAGAAATGAAAACAATACCATTTATTGTAGCAACAAAAAAAATAAAATATTTGGGAATAAATTTAACCACAGAAGGGAAAGATCTGTACACTGAAAACTATAAAACATTGATGAAAGAAATGAAAGAAGACACAAATTAATGGAAGGCATCCTGTGTTTGTGAATTAGAAAAATTAATATTGTTAAAAGTGTACTGCACAAAGCAATATCCACATTCAATGAAGTCACTATCAAAATTCCAATTACTTTTTTCAGAGAATGAAAACAATCCTAAAATTTGTTATGTAACAACAAAAGACCCCCCAAATAGCCAAGGCAGTGTTGATCCATAAGAAAGTTGGAGGCATCACACTATCATTTCAAACTATACTACAATGCTATAGTAATCAAGGTAGCTTGGCACGGATATAAAAAATAGACATGTATTTTTTAGACACCAATGGAATAGAATAGAGAGCCTAGAAAGAAATCTATGCATTTACATCAATTGATCTTCAAAAAAAGGGCCAATATAACACACAGTGTAGGAAGGACAATCTCTTCAATAAATAATGTTGAGAAAACTATATATCTACACCCAAAAGAATAAAATTAAACCCTTATTTTCACACCTGTATACAGTTTGACTCAAAGCAGATTAAAAACTTAAACCGAGGGCAGTACCTGTGGCTCAAGAAGTAGGGCGCCAGCCCCATATGCTGGAGGTGGTGAGTTCAAACCCAGCCCTGGCCAAAAACCGCAAAAAAAAAAAAAAAAAAACTTAAACCGAAGACCCGAAAATATAAAACTACTAGAAGAAAACATAATGAAAAAGTTTTCTGACATCTGTCTGGGCACTGATTATTTTTGGATATGACAACCAAAGCTCAGGATACTAAAGCAAAAAGACATATGGGATTACATAAAACTTAAAAACTTTTGCCACAGCAAAGGAAACAACAGGGTGAAGAGATAATTTGTGGAATAAGAGAGAATATTTGCAAACCATACATCTGAAAGGGCTTAAAAACTGAATTATATAAGGAACCTATACAACTTAATAGCTAGACAACAACTCAATTTTAAAATCAGCAGAGCACCTATGTAAGTATTTCTCAAAAGAAGACGTACAAATAACCAACAGGTTTATGAAAAAATACACGGTATCACTAATCCTTAGGAAAATTCAAATTAAAACCACAATAAGATACCACCTCATACTTGTTAGAATGGCTGTTATCAAAAAAAAAAAAGGATAGTAAGGGTGACAATGTGGGGGAAAAGGGAACCCTTGTTTGTAAACAACTGGTAGAAATGTAACATTGTTACAGCCATTGTGAAAACCACTATAGATATACCTCAAAAAATTAAAAAGTAGAATTACCATGTAATTCCTCAATCCCACAATCTAGTTTATATTATATCCAAAGGAAGTGAAATCCGGCTAGGTTCAGTGGCTTAGGCCTTTAATCCTAGCACTCTGGGAGGCCAGAGTGGAGGATTGCTTGAGGCCAGGAATTCAAGACCACCCTGATCAACGCTATATAAAAAGTAGAATTAACTGAGCATGGTGGCTCACACCTGTAGTTCTAGCTACTTGTTTGAACCCTGGAGTTTAAGGTTGCAGTAAGCTATGATGATGCCACTGTACTCTAGCCTGAGCAACAGAGTGAGACTGTCTCAAAAAATAAAAAGGAGAATGAAATCAATATGTCAAAGAGATTTGTGTAATTTGTGTACTCCCATGTTCATTTACAGCATTATTTACAATAACAGAAATGACCTTAGTGTCCAAGAACAGATGAATGGATAAAGGTTAAGTGTTCCTTATGCTTGAGACCAGAAGTGTTTCCGATTTGGTACTTTTTTCAGATTTGGGATGTTTGCATTATAATTAGCAGTTGAACATCTCAAATCCAGAAATCTGAAGTGCTGTAGTGAAGGTGCCCTTTGATGATTATTTGTGTGTTCCAAAAATTTTAGATTTTTGAACATTTCAGGTTTTCAGATTAGGTATATGCAACCTGTGTATATATATGATAAAAAAGAAAATCCTGTCGTTTGCAACAGGAAATGAATCTGGAATACGAAGCAAACTAAATCAGGCAGCACAGAAAGACAAATACTGTAGTGATCTCACTTATGTATCTTTAAAAAGTTGAACTCACAGAAACAAAGTTAGAGTGGTTGTTGCAGGGGGAGATGGAGCCTAATGGGAAGATATTAATCAAGGAGTACAAAAATTCACTTAGGGTGTGGCTCCTGTGGCTGAAAGGAGTAGGGCACCAGCCCCATATACTGGAGGTGGCAGGTTCAAACCTGGCCCCGGCCAAAAAAACTGCAAAAAAAATAAAAAGATTCACTTAGGATGAATAAATTCTGGAAATATTTAGGACAGTTAAAAGACTGCTAATAAAATATCCCCCCAAATTACTTTTTTTTTAAAAAAAAGGTAGATTTTAAATGTCCTTCCTATCAAATGTGGGGACCAGATGTCAGGTCCGTGTTCCCTATTTCTTGGTTCCCGGTACTGAAAAATAGTTACTGGTACTGAGTTGATAGAGCAAACTGATACAGTCAAGCAAAGTGCCAGAATTTATTAAGGCATAGAACAGAGTGTAAGAAAGAATAGTTGATAGAAAGCAGACTGCTCCAGTGAGGATCAGCAGCCCCCGCCCAGGGTTAGGTTCCATTGTTTTATGCTAATCCCTAATAATTTGCTAAGCTAGGTAGAATATTCATGATTTGTTTTGGAGAAGGGCAGATAATTCCTGGAATCGAGAATCCTCCCTTTTTCTATCCTTATAAGGCAATTTCCAAAGGTTGTCATGGTATTCGTAAACTGTCATGTTAATTAATAAGGGTAGGTCATTTAGGGACACTGTTACAACTGTGCTCATGCTCCAAAGACCCTCTTTTATGGCCTAGATCATATCTCCATTTTGTGGTTTCTTTACCTCTTTCTCATTGGTCAGTCCTTGGAAGCCCTCCTTGGTCAATTTGTTCCTTTCCGTCCCTCATCCCTACCTAACAGCTAAGTACATGAGGTGAGAGAAATGTTAATTATTTGATTTTTTTTTTTTTTTGAGACAGTCTAGTCTTACTTCATCACTCTGGGTAGAGTGCTGTGGCGTCTTAGCTCACAGTAACCTTAAACTCCTGGGCTCAAGTAATCCTCTTCCCTCAGCCTCCTGAGTAGCTGGCACAGGCACCCACCATCATGCACAGCGCGTTTTTCTATTTTTAGAAACAGATTCTCACTTTTGCTCAGGTTGGTCTCAAACTCCTGAATTCAACCAGTCTGCCAGCGTTGGCCTTATAGAGTGTTAGGATTACAGGCATGAGCCACTGTGCCCAGCCAGTTATTTGATTTATACTTCCTTATGTGGTGTGTATATTAAAACATCACATTGTACACTGTAAATACATACAGTTTGTCAATTATACCTTAGTATAGATGGGGAAAATTAAAAAAATAGTACCCATAAAGGTCATTACATAGGTTTTTGTTTTGTTTTTTTAAGATGGTGGCACAACCCTATGAATGTGTGATTCTCAGTGGCTGTTCGCTGTCCCATCTGGGTCGCCACCTGTTGGGATCTGGCCAGGTCTCCCGCCTGGCATATCCTCAGGGACAGCTATGCTATTATCTTGCTCAGGAACAATTACCCTTAGGTGCCTGAGGGCTATTTGCCTTAGCAGAAGGGAGAGAGAGAGAAACAATCTCCAATGGAGAGAAAGTCTTAGGAAGAAAGTAAACCTTAGCAGTCTACTTGGAAAGATGCCAGGCAGATGCCCTGCAGGCAGGCAGAAGCAAAGAAGTCAGAGTCGGTCCATGAAAGAACATGTGCTCCCCAACCACCTTCTTCTGTAGCTTCTTAAAGATGTGATCCCATGTCTCTTGCACCACCAGTGTAGAGACTGCTAATCTCTGATGCTGTCATCTCCCAAGTTTAACTCTACTTCTCGGTTCCATATGCTATATGGTATACTACCTATGATACCACTGAGCTGTGCAGTAAAAAATAGTTAAGGTGGACCTGGGGCAGTGGCTCACGCCAGTAATCCTAGCACTCTGGGAGGCCAAGGCTGATGGATTGCCTGAGCTCAGGAGTTGAAGACCAGCCTGAGCAAGAGCGAGACCCCTTCTATAAAAAAAATAGCTGGGCAGGGCAGCACCTGTGGCTCAGTGTTTAGGGCACCGGCCCCATATACCAGAGGTGGTGGGTTCAAACGTGGCCCCAGCCAAAAAAAAAAAAAACCTTCAAAAAAATAAAAAAATAGCTGGGTGTTGTGGGCGCTCATAGTCCCAGGTATTCAGGAAGCTGAGGCAAGAGGATCACAGGAACCCAAAATTTGAGGTTGCTGAGAGCTATGTCACCATGGCACTTGACTAAGGGCAACATAGTGAGACTATGTCTCTAAATAAATAAATAAATAGGTTGGTGAATTTTATGTTAAATGTTTTTTTTTTTGTTGCTTGTTTTTTTGAGAGAGTCTCATTTTGTTGCCCTCAATAGAGTGCACTGGCATCATAGCTCACAACAGTCTGTAACTCTTGGCTTTAGGAGATTCTCTTGCCTCAGCCTCCCAAGTAGCTGGGACTATAGGCACCCACCACAACACCTGGCTATTTTTAGAGGCAGGGTCTCATTGTGGCTCAGGCTGGTCTAGAACCTGTGAGCTCAGGCAGTCCCCCCACCTTGGCCTCCCAGAGTGCTGGGATTACAGGTATAAGCCACCCCACCCACCCTTCATTAAATGTGTTTTAATATGATTAAATTTTTATTTTGTTTTAGGACAAGAATCTCACTCTGTCTCCCTGGATAGAGTGCCATGGCATCACTGCTCACAGCAACCTCAAACTCCTGGGTTTAAGTGATCCTCTTGCCCCAGCCTCCCAAGTAGCTAAAACTAAAGCACCCACCACCACACCTGACTTATTTTTATATTTTTATAGACCTGGGGTTTTACTGTTTCTCAAACTAGTCCCAAACTCCTGATCTTCAGCATTCCACCCACCTTGGCCTCCATCTAGGGTTACAGGTGTGAGGTACCATGCTCAGCCCAATTGTTTTAATTGGAGGAAGAAAAGGTGGAAAATGATGTGTGTTCACCTACCTACAGGAAACTTGTTGCTCATTTTCTGCTTACCTTTCGAAGATAATCTTTGCATATACAAAAAAATAATTTTGTTTTTTTGTTTTTTTGGTTTTTTTTAGACAGTCTCATTATGTCACCCTCAGTAGAGTACTGTGGTATCACAGCTCACAGCAGTCTCAAACTCTTGGGCTTAAGCCATTCTTTTGCCTCAGCCTCCCTAGTAGCAGAGACTACAGGTGCCTGCCACAACTCCCATCTATTTTTTGTTGGAGTTGTCATCGTTTTAGCTGGGCCAGGCCAGGTACAAACCTGCCAGCCTCAGTGTATGTGGCTGGCACTGTAACCACTGTGCTACCAGCACCGAGCCAAAGACAGATAATTTTTTTTTCCTTTGGTGGGGGCTGGGTTTGAACCTGCCACCTCCAGTATATGGGGCCGGTGTCCTACCCTTTTGAGCCATAGGCTTGGTACCCGTAGCTCAGTAAGTAGGGCACAGGCCTGCTAAACAACGACAACTGCAACCAAAAAATAACTGGGCATTGTGGCGGCACCTGTAGTCCAGCTACTTGGGAGGCTGAGGCAAGAGAGTCGATCACTTATGCCTAAGAGTTTGACATTGCTGTGATCTGTGACACCACAGCACTCTACCAAGGGCGACATGGTAAGACTCTGTCTTAAAAAAAAGAAAACATGTTTTACACAAATTGTAGCATATATCTAAGCCGTTCAGTACTTTGCACTTTTTACTTAATATAGCTTATAACTTCTTCGTTATCAGTAAAGAGCTTTTTCATTCTTTAGAAATCTCTAGAATCCATTGAAAGTATACACCATAATCATGTTAACTAGCTTCCTGTTGTTGGATTGTTATGGGGCAAAAAAGACCACCAGACAAATAATCTTCAAAATGCCAATAAAGAGCTTTTATTTAGACTGGCTAGCCAGCTGTCTCCACAAGTCTGAGAGATCAGAGGAGAGCAGCCATGACCAGGGTTAATACACAGCTTTTATAGGTTGGATAACGCAGTAAGCAAGCTGCTGGACTCTACAACCGGCCCATACAGCATGGTACTTGCGGTTACTTGGTTAAGCAAAATAATAGATACAAAAACAATTTTAACATCAATGGGGTCAGCATGACCTTATTCTTCCTCTGTGTGTATCATGAAGTCAGCAAGGCCTTATCTTGTTCTTCAAGGCCTCATCCTGCTCAGCCTCCCCTCCCATCCCTGTTTCCTGGGGAAGGGGAATGGGGAAGCTGGGCCCCTGGCCCACCAGGCCACCATTTCAGGATCTGTACCAGCCTTTTGTTTTTACAAACAGTGCTACATTGAGTATATGTACAGTTTAAATTTTAGTAGGAAATTTAGAGCTATTTTTTCCCTAGTGTATTTAGTAATGTGCATTTTGCATAAATATTTCAAAAATTTCTGTGACTGGTGGTGCCTGTGGCTCAAAGGAGTAGGGCACTGGCCCCATATGCCAGAGGTGGCCAGCCACGTACACCTAAGGTGGCCGGTTCAAATCCCCAGCCCGGGCCTGCCAAACAACAATGATGGCTGCAACCAAAAAAAAATGGCCGGGCGTTGTGGCAGGAGCCTGTGGTCCCAGCTACTTGGGAGGCAGAGGCAGGAGACTTGCTTGAGTCCAGGAGTTGGAGGTTGCTATGAGCTGTGATGCCATGGCACTCTACCCAAGGGGATAGCTTGAGGCCCCATCTCAAAAAAAAAAAAAAATTTTCTGTGACTGACAATGTAAAATTTCAACCTTAATTATGAAGAAGGAAGCTTGCACAGTTATCAAAATACCACCTGATTTTTGGCAATTAACATTTCAGAGGAAGATGGGATTTTTTTTTTTTGAGATTAATCTTAGATTGCCATAATACAAGTTTAATCTGCAGCTGTCTTTTGGTGAACAATACCAGTAAAAATGTTAGTTCTTTCATATGTTTTTACAATAGTTCTTTAAAATCTTCAAAGTTTGGCTTGGCACCTATAGCACAGTGGTTACAGCGCCAGTCACATACACCGAGGCTGGTGGGTTCGAATCCAGCCCAGGCCAGCTAACCAACAATGACAACTGCAACAAAAAATAGCCAGGCAGGGGCAGCGCCTGTGGCTCAAAGGAGGAAGGCACCGGCCAGAGGTGGTAGGTTCAAACCCAGCCCCGACCAAAAACTGCAAAAAAAAAAAAAAAAAAAAGTCAGGCGTTGTGCTGGTCACCTGTAGTCCCAGCTACTTGGCAGGCTAAGGCAAGAAAATCGCTTGAGCCCAAGAGTTTGAGGTTGCTGTAAGCTATGATGCCACGGCACTCTACCAAGGGCAACATAATGAGACTATCTCAAATAAATAAATAAAATAAAATCTTCAAAGTTAGAAATCACTGCTACATAAAAATAGTCTTTGACCTTGCCATCTTTGTATGATATTTTACTCTTCTAAAACTTTAGTGAAACAGATAAATAAGAGTATACACAAGAAATTTTATTTGCTTCTTAGATGGTACTTGTTCTTAATTCTTATCAGTAAAATAGCATTTAGCTACATGACAAAATCAATCTCTTTTCTAAACTCAAAACACTTAGTATAATAATGTACTCCAGAGTTCTTTATGCTAGAGACCACCATGTTAAAGTCTGTAGAATTAGAATAAATTTTGTAGTGCTTCTGTCAATAAACATCCTTGGCTTGGCGCCTGTGGCTCAAGTGGCTAAGGCGCCAGCCACATACACCTAAGGTGGCGGGTTCGAATCCAGCCCAGGCCCGCCAAGCAACAATGATGGCTACAACCAAAAAAAATAGCCAGGCGTTGTGGCGGGCGCCTGTGGTCCCAGCTACTTGAGAGGCTGAGACGGGAGACTCGCTTGAGCCCAGGAGTTGGAGGTTGCTGTGAGCTGTGATGCCACAGGCGCTCTACCCAGTGGCACAGCTTGAGGCTCTGTCTTGAAAAAATAAAAAAATAAACATCCTTGAACAAGTTTATGGCTCTCATCCTCATTGCCCAACACAAAACTATTTTTTTGTGATTTTTTTTCTTTTTGTGTGTGTGAAATTCAATTGTGTGGTTCTCTAGTGTGAAAAATACTTACACTGTCACAGTTTATATGCATGTATTGCTTCAGTTTTACGGTGGTATGCAGCTTCAAAGCTGCAGACAATTGAATTGACACCATCATACATTACATATGCTCCGGGTGACTTGGTCAGGCAGCAGTTCTAGTATTTCAACCTACCACTGCAACCAGTGTTAGGCATTTAATGTTATTTGGGATATCAGGTAAGCATTATTTGATTATTAAGGTACTTCCACACCTCAGCAGTGCCTCACACATTGCCAACTGCACTTTACAGTTGGTCCTCTGCCTCACCCTGCATCAGCAACTGAGCTCTGGAATGATCCAAACCTATTTCCTATCAGTTTCTAATTTTCAGAATAAAAATAAATATTGTCATATATTTTTTTTTCTTTTTCTTTTTGAGACAGAGTCTCATTATGTCGCCCTCAGTAAAGTTCTATGGTTTCACAGCTCACAGCAACCTCAAACTCTAGGGCTAAAGCAGTTCTCTTGGCTACATTTTATTGTTGTTGTTGTTGTTGCAGTTGTTTAGCTGGCCTGGGCAGGTTAAAACCTGCCACCCTCATTATTTGTGGCTTATGCCATTACTAATGTATTTGGGCACCAAGCTTTTTTTTTTTTTTTTTTTTTTTTTGCAATTTTTGGCCAGGGCTGGATTTGAACCACCTCCGACATATGGGGCCAGCACCCTATTCCTTTGAGCCACAGGCACCACCCCACCAAGCGTATATATTATATTTTAATCTCAGCATGGCTTCTACAGTGTCTCAGAACAGAACCCAAAAATGAAAAATTACAAAAAAAGGAGATTGTTCAGTGATAAGTAGACATATGACTACGTTTTTTGTCAGGGCAGATAATAAAGCACTCTGCTTAATTTGTAGAGAATTTGTACACGTTCTCAAAGACTGTAATTTGAAAAGGCATTATGTGTGAAAAAATGCTGCCAAATTCAATGTGTATGAAGGATTGTTTTGTAAGGACAAAATAGACCTAAACTCAAAAAAAAAATATTTTAAGAAGTTACAACTCAGATGGATTACATTGTAAAGGCTAGTTATATGGTGCCATACTTAATATCAAAAATATCAAGAACATTAGTTATGATAAGTTATTAAACAGTGTATGAAAAACGTGGCAGATATAATTTGCCCTGAAAAAAAGGGAAGATTTCTAAAATCAGTTTGTCTCAGCAAACTATATAGCCAGGCAAATTAAAGAAATTAGAAAATGTATCAAACGAAATTGGGGCTCTGTGCCTGTGGCTCAAGTGGCTAAGGCACCAGCCACATACACCTGAGCTGGAGGGTTCGAATCTAACCTGGGCCCACCAAACAACAATGATGGCTGCAACCAAATATAGCCAGGCATTGTGGTGGGCGCCTGTAGTCCCAGCTACTTGGGAGGCTGAGGCAGGAGAATTACTTGAGCCCAGGAGTTAGAGGTTCCTGTGAGCTGTGACGCCGGGCACTCTACCCAGGGCGAAACCTGAGGCTCTATCTCAAAAAAAAGGAGTTGGGAGAGTAAAGCTGCTAATTTAAAATTTTATGCTTTGGCGATGGATGACAGCACTGATGGCTACAAATACAGTTCAGCTTGCCATTTTTATTAGTGCTATTGGTGTCAAATGTAATGTCACTGAAGAAATGGCTTCTTTAGTGCCATTAAATCAAAAGATTTATATGAAGCAATAAATTTTAAAGTGATGTACTTCGTCCATTGTCAGCATATTTGGTATACCTACTGGTGGTATCCCAGCAAAAGAGAGACTTATAAAGTTAATAGACAAGGCCAGGCGAGGTGGCTCACACCTGTAATCCCAGCACTCAGGGAGGCCAAGGTAGATAGATTGCCTCAGCTCACAGGTTCGAAATCAGCCTGAGCCAGAGCCTTGTCTCCAAAAATAGTGGGCCTTGTGATAGGCGCCTATATTCCTAGCTACCTGGGAGGCTGAGGCAAGAGTATCACTTAAGCCCAGGAGTTTGAGGTTACTGTGAGTTATGGCACCAGGGCACTCGGGCAACTTTGTCTCAAAAAAAAAAAAAAAATGAATAGAACACAATGGAGTTGCCACCCCAAGAAAATATATGTGCAAAAGCTTTAAAAATGGATAATGTTATGCAAATCATAATCAAGACTATGAATTTCATAAGGGCCAAGGATTGAATTATCACCATTTCTTTAAAAGTATCGATGTTGGCTCAGCACCTATGGCTCAAGTGGCTAAGGGTGCCAGCCACGTACACATGACCTGGCAGGTTTGAATCCAGCCCGGGCCCGCCAAGTAACAATGATGGCTGCAACCAAAAAGTAAGCAGGTGTTGTGGAGGGCACCTGTAGACCCAGCTACTTGAGAGGCGAAGGCAAGAGAATCTCTTGAGCCCAGGAGTTGGAGGTTGCTGTGAGCTGTGATGCCAGAGCACTCTACCCCAGGCGACAGCTAGAGGCTCTGTCTTAAAAAAGTATTGATGTTGGCTGGGCACTTATAGCTGAAGTGGCTAAGGTGCTAGCCACATACACCAGAGCTGGTGGGTTTGAATCCTTCCCGGGCCTGCCGAACAGTAATGCTAACTATAACCACAAAACAGCCAGGCGTTGTGGCAGGCGCCTATATCCCAGCTACTTGGGAGGCTGAGGCAAGAGGATCACTTGGCCCCAAGAGTTTGAGATTGCTGAGACTCTATCTCAAAAAAAAAAATCAGGGAAAAACTATTTTTTTTTTATTAATTGATCTCTGTATACATTGATGCAAACATGGGGTACATTGTGCTGTTTCATATACAATTTGAAACACTTTCATCAAGCTGGTTAACATAAATTTCATGTCATTTGGTTAATCATTG
>CAUYQV010087705.1:0-14658 GCA_963574575.1 Galagoides demidoff | reverse complement strand
TCGGCCGCCATATGGCTATTTTGCCAGAATACGAGTTTTATATTATTTTTGTTAATTTTATAATGTTAAACTGTAATAAATAATTGCTGAGAAGTGATTATTGAGAACTGCTTATCAAAGTTTGCATTGTTGTCAGGCCCTGCCTGCCCCATCCCCTGCCCCACCCCACCCCTGTCTCCGCCCCACGCCACGCCATGTTGTCCTGCCTTACAGATGTTAAAATCTGGTCACTCTACACTTCCCACAACTTTAATCTAGCCCCTTGGTTTGAGCCATTGTAATTTAATTGCCAGGATTACCAAAAGCTCCACCTAAATAGTCTTTCTCCTTCTACTCTTTTACTCCTGAAGTCTATTCTCAACTCAGCCTCCAGAGTCATGCTTTTAAAATGTGTCAGATCAATCATGTCCCTCTTCTGTTGAAACCCCTTTTCAACCTCTCTGTATTTTCTCAAAATAAAAAATACAAAATACAATGGATGACAAGGCCCTAAATTGTCTCTCATTATTTATCGGAGTTTATTGTTTACTAATCTTCTCGTCACACTAGCTTCTTCACTAGTCCTCAAACTTAAGGACATTCTCCTGCCTTAAAACTTTGGTCATACTCTGCCTTTGGGCTGGAAAACTCTTCTACCAGACGTCAATTTAACTAACTCCCTGTTCTCTGAGGCTTACCTTGACCGTCTATTTATACTTGCAATTTTCCACTCCCCCTTCCCTTCATTCATCCACATTCTGCTTTCATTTTTTATATATCAAAGCATCTAGCTCTTTCTCACAGAGAAGTCACTATTTATTGCCTATTTTTCTGTTCTCTTCCATTGGGTTTTTCTTAAAACATTTCAAGTTATAATTTATGTATCATAAAATTTAGCCACTGTAGCTATGCAATTGAATAGCATCTTATAATGTGTGATCTTTAATATGGGCTTCCCTCACTTGGCACGTTTTATGGTTCCTCCATGTTGTAACAGGTGTCAGTATTTTGTTCTTTTTTTACTGCTGAATAGTATTTTATTTTATGGATATACCATGTTTGTTTATCTAACACGATTTGAAGGATACTCAGATTCTTCGTGCTTGGAGATACTATAATTAATGTGCCGTTTTACATTTTGACCAATAACATAGTAGGATCCCGGTTTCTCCACATCCTCATTAAAGCTTGGTGCAGCCTGTGTTCTTATATTATAGCAAGTGGTATCTCATCGCACTTTTAGTTTTTATTTTCCTAATAACTACTGATTTTAAGCACATTTTTCTGTGCCTGTTAGCAATTTATTTCTCTATTTGTCTTCTTTATCTCTCTCTCTCTCTCTCTTTTTGAGACAGAATTGTACTCTGTTGCCTCAGGCTAGTGTGCCATGTTGTCAGTCTGGCTCAAAGTGACCTCAGACTCCTGGGTTCAAGTGATCCTCCCCTGCCTCAGCATCCCCCGGTAGCTGGGACTTCAGGCACCCACCACAACAGGCTAATTTTTCTTTTTTTAGTAGAGATGGGGTCTCACTCTGCTAAGGTTGATCTTGAACTCCTGAGCTCAAGGTATCTTCCCACCTCCACCTCCCAGAGTCATTACAGGTGTGAGACACTGCACCCAACATTCTCTTTCTGTCTTTCCCTCCTTTTTTTTTTTTTTTTTAAAGAAACAGTGTGCCACTCTCTTACCCAGACAGGAACACAATAGCATGATCATAGCTCACTGTAGTCCCCTACTCCTGGACTGAAGTAATCTTCCACCTTAGTTGGAACAACAGGTGAGAGCCAACATGCCTGACTGATAAAATGCCTCTTCGAATCATTTGCCCATTTTTAATTGCGTTGTTTGTCATCTTGTTACTAAGTTATAAGCAGTCATTATGCATCCTGGAGATCTGATTTGCAAACACTTTTTGATAACACAGTTTGCAAATATTTTCTTCCCTTTTATGGTTTGCATTTTCATTTTTTTAATAAAAAATCTATTAAAGCAAAAGTTTTAAGTTTTAATAAAATCCATTTATCTTTTCTTTTCCTTTAGAACTTATGCTTTTGAAATCATGTTGTCTAACCAAAGTCTCAAACATTTCTTCCATGTTTTAATGCTGGGGGGGGATGTGGTTCCCAATATTATCCTCATGTTTCCTGATTTTCTAGAAGGACTCATAAAACACACAAAAACTGTTATACTCAGGGTTATGGTTTATTACTGGGAAAGCATACAGATTAAAGTCAGAAAAGGGAAAAAGTGTATAGAGCAGAGTTAGGAGAAACCAGGTGTGAGCTGCCAGTTATCCTCTCCCTGCAGAGACACGTGACCACTGCTTAATTCCCCTAGCAATGACGTGTGACAACATCTACAAAGCAGTTTCAACCAAGGAGTTTACCCATGCTCATGTGACTGACTTTAGTGACTCAGTTTCCAGGCCCTTTAGAGGTCAAATTGATATAGCGAAGCTCAGGATGCTTGGCAAACAAAAACATAAATTTACCATAAATTCGCTGTTAGCCTAAATTGTGTGATATGGCTCACACACTTATCCAGCAGAGTGTAAGCACTCTTATCCAGCAGAATATTCCAGGGTGTAGAGGTTTTCTCTTAGAAGCCCATCAAAGGCTAGTTCTTTCTTTTAAAAGTGTGGGTTCCGAGCAGCCTGAAACCATGGAATGAACATTTTACTGCACAGTATTCTTTTAGACAAAATATCTCTTAAATTTAGGTCTATGATCCATTTTACATGTGCCATAATTTTCTAAATCCTTAAACCCAAGTCATGAAAGAATTAACCGGCTTTGCAGCCATTTACAAAGCATTCTGGGAATGACCCGGTTGGAAAGTCTCACTCTGGTTAAAAGAAGTGAGGTCATTGGCAAAAC
Source organism: Galagoides demidoff (assembly GCA_963574575.1). Classification (NCBI taxonomy): domain Eukaryota; kingdom Metazoa; phylum Chordata; class Mammalia; order Primates; family Galagidae; genus Galagoides; species Galagoides demidoff. The sequence goes on along the minus strand of CAUYQV010087705.1, from coordinate 11,803 downwards.
AGATATCTGGGTGAACAGTTTTCCAAGCCGAAGGAACATCTTTAGCAAAGCGTGATTGTTGGCATGTTTGAATAATGAGACATTGAGGCTGGAAGGAGAGAATGAATGATTGGAAATGATATCAGAGAGAAAAATGGCAGAGAACTATCCATGATTTGGGCGGGGGAGGGGACCAAAATATGCAATGGGTAATGTGGAGATACAAATCTGAATTAGCCCAGCACAGCTAATACAATTCTGGAACTTATTTCTTAACTATACACTTAGAGAATGTGAGCCATTTACTTTCACTGTTTGTCAAAAAGAAAAATGTTGGTGAAACCACACATCTATTTGCAAAAGTCAAAGCTTATTTGTGCTGAGCCCCAAAATGTGATATTCTAAATGTTCCTTCTAGCAATTTTTAAATGCCAAGAAGACATTTTTTTCCCTCTTAAGAGTTAAGATTTTTAAGTGCCATATTTTGGATAGATTAAATGTTATACTATTTCTTGTTCCTGTAAAAATCACACAAAAATTATGAAAATTGTTTTCAAAAATTATATATCTATATTTCTTCATTCCTTCTTTCCTTTCTTCTTCCTTGCTTATTTACTTACACAAAATAAATAAAATATGATCTTTGTCCTTAAGGACTCTATCAGCAGGCAAAAGGAGATTTTTTTTAAACCAGTATTTATAATACAATGTAAGAAGTAAGAAGTGTTATAATTGACATAGACTATTTAGAGAATATAGGAGGGGTATTACTCACCACCCAGGAAAGTCAGAGAAAACTAAATGAGAAGCAGTAATTTTGCTGGGGCTTACAACCTAAATAGAAGATGACCAGGTAAAGAAGAAACTTTCAGAGTGAGAGAAAATTATTCAGGTCTACTTTTAGTTCCCTAAGTGTTCTCCAAACCTCTTTTCAAAAGGGATGTATTAACTTGCATTTCCATCAGGAGTGCAGAAGTGTTCCCTTCTCTCCACATCCATGCCAACATCTGTAGTTTTGGGATTTCATTATGTGGACTACTCTTACTGGAGTTTGATGATATCTCAAAGTGGTTTTGATTTGCATTTCTCTGATGATTAAGATGATGAACATTTTTTCATGTGTCTGTATGCCATGTGCCTATCTTCTTCAGAGAAGCTTTTGTTCAAGTCCCTTGCCCACCATGAAATGGAATCACTTGTTCTTTTCTTATTAATTAGTTTGATTTCTCTGTGGATTCTAGTTATGAAACTTTTGTCAGAAACATAACTAGCATATATCTTTTCCCATTCTGAGCACTGTCTGCTTGCTTTACTTACTGTGTTGTTGGCTGTGCAGAAGCTTTTTAGTTTGATCAGATCCCAGTTATATATTTTTTGTGTTGCTTCAATTGCCATGAGGGTCCTCTTTGTAAAATATACTCCCAGGCCAATTTCTGTAAGTGTTTACCCTACACTTCTAGTATCTTTATAGAATGGAATAAAATTGAAAACATTCCCACTCAGATCTGGAACTAGACAAGGATGCCCACTGTCTCCTGCTGTAAGTTGAAAATATCATAAGTTGAAACCTGCTGTAAGTCAAAAATATCATAAATTGAAAATGTATTTAATATATCTAACCTATTGAACATCATAGGTTAGCCTAGATTAGAACAGTTACATTAGCCTATAGCTGGGCAAAATCATTTTACGTAAAGCTTATTTTATGATTTAATGTAGTAATGGAAGTCTTAGCCATGCAATCAGGTAAGAGAAGGCAGACAATCATATCCAAATGGGGTCAAAGGAGATCAAATTCCCACTCTTCACAGATGATATGATCTTATACCTAGAAAACCTGAGGGACTCAACTTATATAAAACTCTTAGAAGTGATCAAGGAATATAGCAGCATCTTAGGATACAAAATTGATATTTACAAATCAGTAGCTTTTATATATACCAATAATAGTCAAGCTGAAAAAATAGTCAAGGACTCTATTCCTTTCACAGTTGTGCCAAAGAAGATGAAATATTTGGGAGTTTACCTATCAAAGGATGTGAAAGAGCTCTATAAAGAGAATTATGAAACTCTGAGAAAAGAAATAGCTGAAGATGATAACAAATGGAAAAACATACCATGTTCATGACTGGGAAGAATCAACATTGTTAAAATGTCCATACTTTCCAAAGCAGTCTACAGATTTAATGCAATCCCTATTTAAGTACCACTGTCATAGTTTAAAGATCTGGAAAAACTAGTACTTTATTTTATATGGAGTCAGAAAAAAGCTCAAATATTTAAGATATTACTCAGAAATCAAAACAAATCAGGAGGAAACACGCTACCAGACTTCAGGCTATACTATAAATCTATAGTGATCAAAACAGCATGGTACTGGCACAAAAACAGAGAGGTAGATGTATGGAACAGAATAGAGAACCAAGAAATGAACCCAGCCACTTATTATCATTTGATCTTTGATAAATCTATCAAAACTATAAATTGGGGGAAAGATTCCCTATTTAACAAATGGTGCTGGCTGAATAGTCTGGTGCCGTGTAGAAGACTGAACCAGACCCTCACCTTTCACCATTAACAAAAATTAATTCTCACTGGATAAAAGATTTAAACTTGAGTCATCCTCTTACCTCAGCCACCCGAGTAGCTAGGACTACAGGTATGTGCCACCATGCCTGGCTAGTTTTTTCTATTTTTAGAAGAGGTGGGGTCTCACTCTTGTCAGGCTGGTCTTGAGCAATCTGACTTGGCTTCTCAGAGTGCTAGGATTACAGGTGTAAGCCACTGAACCTAGCCACTGGGACTATTTGGAGATGGAGCCTCTAAGGAAGTAATCAGGTTAAATGAGTTATAAGGGTGAGGCCCTGATCTGATAGGATTAGTGTCCTAATAATGAGAGACATGAGAGCTCTCTCTCTCTCTCTCTCTTCCACACACACACATATATATCAAGGTAAGCCCATATGAAGCAACAGTGAGAAAGCAGCAGTCTGCAACGCAGGAAGGCAATCCTCACCAGAAACTGAATAGACCAAAACTGTCATCTAGGACTTCTCGCCTCCAGAACTATAAGGAAATAAGCTCCTGTGTTTAAACTATGCAGTGTTTAGTATTTTGTTGTGCAGCAGGAGGCCAAAATATCTTATCAGATGAGGAGATAAGATATTCCTTCTAGTAGAGGTTTACAAGATGAAAATGAGAAAACAATTAATGCCAAGGAGTTGTAGAATCCATGAGCTTTTTGGGTAGAATCTTCTGAACTTCGGAAGAGTTGAAGTTTCTAAACTAGCAGCATGGTAGATGATAAAAACGTTAAGTGAAAGAGAAAGGGAAGCAGTGGTTTGGTAAGTGAAGGCATAATTCAGTTATATTCCTATGAATTTAGGCCCCTGTAGGATATTCATATGCAAATGAACACTAGACAGCCAAAAATGTGCATCTAAAGTAGAAGGAGTGTTAGCGTTGTCAGGGCTGACATTACAGGTCTGTGGGTGGGTGAAAGAAGTCGTGTGAATGTGCCACATCAGAAGAAATATGTAGGCCCCAAAGAACACCATGTGGGAGGGATGGAGAGAGGAGGAAGCTGTAAAGCAGAAACGAGAACTTGTCTCTGTCAGAGGGGAAGCAACAGAGTGCAGCAGGGAAGTTTGGGGATGAAAAAATATCCCGCAGAGTGCCAGACTGAATGCCAAGGATATTCAGTGGTTTATGGTAGATTGTTAGTGATAATGAAAACTATATACGTAGAAGGCTTACTAGGCCATATTCTCTTTCTGTAGATTTGGGTGTGTGAGCACAAATAATATATAATACAGATGCTCCTGCTTAATGATGGAGTTATGTTCTGATGAACCTGCTGTAAGTTGAAAATATCATAATTCGAAAATGCATTTAACATACCTATCCTATTGAACATCATAGGTTGGTCTAGATGAGGACACTTACATTAGCCTACAGTTGGGCAAAATCATTTTACATAATGCCTATTTTATGATGAAGTTGAATATCTCATGTGATTTATTGAATGCTATACTGAAATAGAAAAAAAAGGTGGTTATGTGGGAACTCAAAGTATGGTTTCTACTGAATATATATTGCTTTCAACATCATCAGTCAAGAAATCATGGTTAGGGACCATTTGAATGTATATTTTATATGTGTATCTCTATATATAAATATATGACTATATAATGCAATCTATGTATCATTAAACAACACTTTACATGTTCCTCTACAAACAAATTTAGTGTGAATTTAATTTTATTTAAATTAGTTAATTCATTATATTTCATCAGGTTTATAAAGAGATTTCACCCTTAGAGGTCTCCTGTGAGATTATGATTTCCTTTTTGCAAGGTGTCTTATTTGCCATATCCCCAGGAATAAGACATATAGTGAAATTCATTCTTGATTTTCACTCTTGAAGGGTTCAAATGAGAAACCCTGTAGTAAATGTTATCATTATAGAACCAGCAACATCTTTATTTTATAGCAAGTTATTAATGGCAATTCAACAAATTTGGTTCCTGAAATAAACATGCATAGGAAATACTGCTAATAGCTACATGTTTGTCTCATTTATCTTTCAATAACTTATTATTGATTACAACTTGATAAATATGACATTGAAGAATTAACTCTAAAACTGGCTTAATAAGTATATTGAATAATGATATCTAGTTAATTATGTGTTATGTGAACATGACTTTTATAGATCTGATGCATATATGAGAGCTTACATGGCAAAAATTATGCTGTGCTACACAAGTTTAGTCCAGCAAAGCTGGCGGAGCGATAGGAGGGACAGCCATTGGCAGGATCTCACATAATGTGCACAATGTGAGGGTGTTCAGCATGGCCCCTGGGTGAAGGGTTCAACTGCAACTTGAACTTTACCTTAGAATTGAAAGCAATGTAACCTAAACATGTGTTCCCTCATATTAATCAGAAATAAAACAAACAAGAAACAAATGAACACAATGAAAACCTTGTCAAAGAAGCAGAACTGACAGAATGAATTAGCATGATTTTTTTTAAAATAAAACTTCATTATTTAGATTAAAATAGTGGATTTAAATTGAACAGATCATGCTATGTTTATGCCTACCTAATTATTTTATGCTTTATTTAATTTAATTTTTTTCTATTTTACTTAAACCAACCAGTGACATGGTAGTAAAATCAAGGAAAAATTGAAAATCATAGCATTGTATTCTGCTTGCGTTCATTCATATTTCATAGGTTTTATTATTTAGACAAATTAAAAACTTCTTTAAACTTTTAAATATGTACTTACAACATTGGTAGTGGTTTATACCAACTCAAGTGCAATGAAAGTATAGAAAATAAGCTGTGATGCCACGGCACTCCACCCAGGGTGACAGCTTGAGGCTCTGTCTCAAAAAAAAATAAAAAATAATTAAAAAAAAAAGAAACTATAGAAAATATAAGAGAATGTGGCCTGTCACATTAAAAAAAACAATTATAGCTAAACAAGAGCACCTGTATTTTTTCCATAAGCGCTTATATGTGTAAAGATTTGTTAAGGATAAGCATTGCATTTCATAAGTAGAATTTTTCTGTATGTTCACATGTTCTATTGGACTCTGTAGTTATGAATCTGCTCTGATTTTGGGCAACCTGAACTCACATTGAGCGGGTAGAGGTTCACGCCTGTAATCCTAGCACCGTGGGAGACCAAAGCAGGTAGATTGCTTGAGCTCAGAGTTGGAGACCAGCCTGAGCAAGATTGAGACCTGGTCTTCTCTAAAGCTAGAAAAACTGCCAATGGGAAATCCCCTGTGGTACACACCTCGGAACTCTTTAGACATTTGTGGACAGGGAAACTTCGCTGCCCTCGTGAAGATGCACACAGCTACTGGTGACACTAAAGTTCATCTATGTGTGCTTTTAATTCATGTAGATTCAACATACACAGGTGTTGTTAAAGAAAAAAAAAACCTGTGTGAAAAAAATAAATAAAAGTAGAAAAACCACCTGAGGCATGTGGCCAGGGATGGGGAGGTGGGGTGCCTGTAATCCTAGCTACTTGGGAGGCTGAGGTAAGAGGATCACTTGAGCCCAAGGGTTTCAGGTTGCTGTGAGCTGTGACACCACCACACTCTACTGAGGCTGACAAAAGGAGACTCTGTCTCAAAAAAAAAAGAAAAGAAAGAAAAGAAAATTTTAAACTTTAAATTTAAGCTTGTAAATTATGTAAAATTTATATCCCCAAACTTAAAGTTAATGATTTATTAAATAAATATAAATTTTCTCTGTATATGATTGAACACAGAAAAGCCTGTCAGAGTAGAATTTGGAAGCGTTAAATGTCCAATTTAAGTTAAAAATACCCTGGAATTGTATTGACTAGAATACACAGAAATTATATTTTTGGCTGGCTACATTCTTCAAAGTATAATCTTGTTTGAAATGATGTTTGATTATTTTTCTTTCAAAACATGTTTGAAACGATGTTTGATTATTTTCCTTTCAAGACATAGACCCTTTTTTTGCGATGTAAGAGTTGGCACCTTAGCTCCTGTGTGATTTGTCTTTAGAAAGCCTTCAGGCCATACACTACAAGTCAATACAAATTCCTCTTTTAGTGGAATTAGACACTTTTGAAAATGAGAATAAAGACAGATGGAGTTTAAGAATGTAAATTAGAAGTTTAAAAACTTCGTGCATTTTTGTGTGTGTGCTTAAGTGGAACATGTTCCTTTCTAAAATTTAGCTTAAGCAGGACTTAGTTTAGAAAAAAAAGCCCTAAAACAGGTGCATTAAAGACAAAGCAAATAAGCTTAGATAAAAGCAATTTCAGTTGTATTATCTTCAAAAGCTGTGCAGGAAAATAACTGCCAGAAGATTTTTTTTTTGTTGTTTACTTAAGTGGAGGATGTACCAATGTGTAGAGCTTTTTATACAATTGCGTATGTTATTTAAACCCAGGGTAGAGTGTTCATACTTCAAAATATCAAACTTATTTGTTGTTAAGTGCCAATCTTGACCACGTAATGCAAAGTTAGGCGACAGAGAGCTGGCAAGTGTCTTTTTGTGCAATCATATGAATGTAGATCATTCATGTGCTCCCTCCATTTTGTAAGTATAAACAAATAACATGCAAGAGGTCAAGTAACATTTTATTTTTTATTATCTGCTATATTTTTAACTACTGTGAAATGAAAATTTAAGATAAGTATATTCATTACCGAAGTTCATTTTGATAAGTATAAATTATTGGCCAATTTTTAAACATTGGACAACTTTTACTAAAGAAAAATGATATCAACAACATTTACCTTAACTGTGGTAATTATGGGGCGGCACCTGTGGCTCAAAGGAGTGGCCCCATGTGACAGAGGTGGTGGGTTCAAACCCAGTCCCGGCCAAAAACTGCAAAAAAAGAAAAGAAAAGAAAAAAAAAGCATTAATGTAATTTAAAACAAAACAAAAAAAGTAGTAATTATGTTGTAAATATTGTGATACTGGTAGATTTTGTTAGGCATTCCTAAATGACTAGTAAGTGTTGAAGTGGAAGAAAAAGTACCTTCAAGTTAGTGTGTAAAAAAAAAAAATCAGAAAATCTGACTAGAGAGTTCTATCTTTGATTCATGCTCTAGAAATTAGAAGCTTTACATTTCAGTTGGATTATCTAATTTTTCTTGTTCCCAATAAATATTTGGAATCACTGCAACTTCTAAAGCCAAAATTTTAGCAAAAGCTATGAAGTGAAATGTATTTGAATGAAACCATATCTTTTCACATCAAATAATACTTTTTCCATAAAGGTGGCCTGCCATTATTTGACAATACCTTTTTTGGTGTTATAAAGAAACATAATTTATCAGGACAAGTTTTCTTAGAGTAATTTTCTCCTGGTCTATGAAATCAGATTAGATATCCAATTTTCTAACTCTCACGAAAAAATAATTAGGATTAAAGAAGGTTTTTCTTTAGGTTGGAAAGGTTGGTCTTAGTGATTTCAGTATTTGTTTCAGTTGGGGAAAAACTACCTGCCCCACACACCATGTGTGAACTCGAACCACAGACCAAAGTATACTTTTTTTTTTTTTTTTACTTCTCTATTGGTATCAAGAAATGCTTGAAGCATATTCAAAACATTTTCCCCCATAACTCTTAAAATCAAATCATGTGAGTTTGGGATTTATTTATTCATTAACAGAGGCCACTCTGATTTTTAAAATTAGTAACATGGTTGTCCTACCCTACCTATTTAAACACAGCATATGTATTACAGTAATTTAAAAAATTAGCAAGTGGGCGGCGCCTGTGGCTCAAAGGAGTAGGGTGCCAGTCCCATATGCTGGAGGTGGGGTGTTCAAACCCAGCCCCAGCCAAAAACTGCAAAAGAAAAAAAAATTAGCAAGTGCTTGCTTAAGCTCAAAAAGTTGATAGCATCTTGACAATAATGGAAATTGGAACTAGTCTCCGGTCCGATACTCGCTGGTCCTCCCTTCCATCTTCCTTTTTTCCTTTAGACAAATGAAATTGGATAAATTTACAGATACTCTTTGATGCAAATGTATTTTGAGAAACCTGTTACGTGCTGTAAAACATAGGAAAGGTAAGTCTGTAAAACAAAACCGCAGCCATCAAATTTTCATTCAAAGAAACACAAATAATCGAGAAGGTAATAGATCAACAGTACACGTGTGTCGCAGGCCTTAAAATTTCCAGATACCAGGGTGGCTGTGACCAGAAGCGGTAGAGGGGTCTGGGCTGGGAGCATTTCCCATGGCTGGTGGTGAATTAGGAACCACAGGACCAGGCCAGGCAGCGTGGGTTGTAAATCGTGGAAGACCAGCTCAGTGAGACATGCCGAATTAAAACCCAACCCAGCGGCTCCTGGAAGGGGAGTGGCAGGCTGTGAGGATTCTCCCCACACCTCGCTGTCTTCTCCAGCGTCCTCAGGCGCATCAGAGCCGCTCCTTTTCAGAAGCAGCTTCTCCATCTTTCTTCCCTAAAGATCTTAAGCACTCATTTTCTTTTTCTCCCCCATCCTTTGTTCCCCCTTCATTTGCTCATTTTAAAAAATTCCACACTTCCCGTAAATTTAATCTGTTAAAGAATGAGACAACATTCTAAACTGTTGCTGTGAAATAATCTCATTTTACCGAGTCAGATCCAAAGTCTCGTGTTTTTATAGAATCATGCCATCATCCATTATTAATAAAGAGAATGAAGCTGTCTTTTCATATTAAAAGGATCAACAGCTATTAATGTCTTCCTTAATGATACTTAGGCATTTACTCAGCTAACACTTTGAAACCTGGTAGTATGCTGAACTTGGGGCAATCAAGATCAAGAAATCACCATGGCCCTAACTCTTAAAGAAGTTCAAGGTCTATCCCGCTTGGATTCATATGGTTTCTACCAACTATAATAAGAGCACCTAAATTTTCATATAATATACCTAAGAGGACTTTTTTCTTTTTCTTTTTTCTTTTTGCTTACAAATAACATCTTGAAAAAGATTTTTTTCTAAATTGACACATTACTTCATTACTTCTTATTCACATTGGCAAATTACTTCTTATTGTAATACATGCTTTAAAGCTTAAATGAGTGTTTTAACCCAGTGAAGATAGAAGCACAAATGATATTTTTAATTTCTGCTGTTATTAAGAGTGTTCTCTTCTTCAGAACAATAGGCTATTCATTAAAACTCTGACAGTACAAGTTAACTACTGACAGATGCCATTCATTTGACAAGTGACCTGTAGCATTGTAGTTTTACCTTTGGGTTTCATGCTAGTTGCTTTTTAAATTCAGATCTCTTTGAAAAACAAAGCAGAATTATTCAAGAAAGTATCATGTTTTAATAAATCCACAGACTCCCTTCTCAGGAAGATTCAGCAGCTCTTATTTCTTAATGTAACTGGTCGAATGTTAATCTCATTTATTAAGAGTCAATAGAAAAAAATGATGTCAAACTTTCCCATTAAAATAGAGGTTTGTTGCTAACTGACCACAATCGATTTGATCATTCACCATTATTAGGTTAATTGTGGTAGTATTGCTAGCCTTCAGTCCTCAATCTGCTCTGCCACAAAATCCAGGACCTAGTACCGTGAAAGAAACTTTAGATCAAATTTTGTTGAATGTAAAGGCATTTGCTTTTGCAAGCAGGAAACAACCGCTTGATATATTCCCAGTTGTCTTTTGAAGTGCTCTGACAGCACCTTGCAGGGAATGTTTATTAGGAATTCCGCAACAGTGTTCCAGCAGAAAGATTCAGCTACCCTTCTTTAAAGTCAAATGGAACTGCTTTGAATCAGCCACTGGACCCAGACTGTAAAGTACAGGGTCCACATGATTCTTTTTTTTTTTTTTTTTGAGACAGAGTTTCAGTTTGTCATCCTCAGTAGAGTGCTATGGTGTCATAGCTCACAGCAACCTCCAAATCATAAGTGCCCTCCAAAACGGCCAGCTAGTTTTTCAGAAAAGGGTCTCACTATTGCTCAGGCTGGTCTCGAACTCCTGACCTCCAGCAATCCACCCGTCTCAGCCTCCCAGGATGCTGGGATTACAGGCATGAGCCACTGTGCCAGGCCTGGCTACCAGATTCTTATACTTCTTTGAAAGAACAGTTATATTTGGAGCTAATCAATACATTTTAAACACCACTCATTTCCCCCATGAAGCAGCCTTCATAGTAACTATTACTCAGTCTAACTTATAAGACCTGGGTTAATAGGAAATAAAAGTAGGTGATAGTCATGATAGTTTGTTCAGGAGTGTGGATTTCTGATCAAAATTTTGCAAGTTAGCTGGCCACTCTGGATTTATATTTCTGATTAGTATACTTCATTCGTTAACTAGCATTTTCCTCATCCTTTCCCCAGAGATAAAACTGTTAAACACATACATACAGGCATAACCTGTTTTCTTGTGCTTAGCTTAACTGTAATTCATAAATATTGCAATTTTTTACGCATTGAAGATTAGTGGCAGCCCTGAATGAAACAAGTCTATTGGTATCATTTTTCCAAAGTCACGGGTCCTTTCTATCAATGTTAACAACCAGCCATCCAGACCGACCCCGTTTGTTGCCGTCTCCATTAGCAGGAGAATACACTGTAGCACCTGGGTGTCCCAATTACCAAAGCTCTGAAGCACTCTACCAGGAGCAAAGCTTCATCTCTCATTTCAGCTTCTTTTTTTACATCTTTGTACAAATGTGCTATTCAATATGGTAGCCACCAGTCATTTGTGTCTATTTAAATTTAAATGAATTAAAAATAAACACACTTAAGAGATTCCTCCAATAAATAAATGTGGACTTACCATTCAACCCAGCAATCCTACTTCCGGGTATTTACCCAAAGGCAATCCTACTACTGGGTATTTACCGAAAGGAAAAGAATTCATTTTCTCAAAAAGACATCGGTAGTCAAATGTTTATTGCAGCACAATTTACAATTGCAAAGATGTAGAATTGACTTAAGTGCTCATCAATTTATGAGTGGATGAGGAACAGGTGGTGTGTATGTATATATGTATGTATCTATAGACACAAACATACCATGGAGTACGACTCACCCATAAAAAGAAATGAAATAGGCTCGGCGCATGTGGCTCAATCGACTAAGGCGCCAGCCACGTACACCTAAGGTGGCGGGTTCGAATCCCCAGCCCGGACCCGCCAAACAACAATGAAGGCTGCAACCAAAAAATGGCCGGGCGTTGTGGCGGGCGCCTGTGGTCCCAGCTACTTGGGAGGCAGAGGCAGGAGACTCGCTTGAGCCCAGGAGTTGGAGGTTGCTATGAGCTGTGATGCCATGGCACTCTACCCAGGGGG
>CAUYQV010087703.1:0-12614 GCA_963574575.1 Galagoides demidoff | reverse complement strand
TGAGATAGTTAACTTCTTTTTTTATTTATATATTTATTTTTTTAATTAAATCATAGCTGTGTACATTGTGTCATGGGGTATAGTGTGCTGTTTTTATATACAATTTGAAATATTTTCATTAAACTGGTTAACATAGCCTTCGTGTCATTTTCTTAGTTATTGTGTTAAGACATTTATATTGTACATTTAGAAAAATTCACATGTATCCTTATAGGATGAACCATAGACGTGATCCCACCCATTACCCTCCCTCCACCCATCCTCCCCCTTCCCCTCCCCTCCCCTTTCCCCTTTCCCCATAATCTTGGGCTAAAATTGGGTTATAGCTTTCCTATGAAAGCTATAAATTAGTTTCATAGTAGGGCTGAGTACATTGGATACTTTTTCTTCCATTCTTGAGATACTTTGCTAAGAAGACTATTTTCCAAATCCATCCATGTAAACATGAAGGAGGTAAAGTCTCCATCTTTCTTTAGGGCTGCATAGTATTCCATGGTATACATATACCACAATTTATTAATTCATTCCTGGGTTGATGGGCACTTGAACTTCTTCCATGACCTAGGAATTATGAATTGTGCTGCAATAAACATTCTAGAACAAATATCTTTATTGTAGTGTGATTTTTGGTCTTCTGGATATAAACTTGGTAGAGAAATTATAGGATCAAATGGCAGGTCTATTTTTAGTTCTCTAAGTGTTCTCCAGATATCTTTCCAAAAGGAATGTATTAGTTTGCAATCCCACCAGCAGTGTAGAAGTGTTCCCTTTTCTCCACATCCATGCCAGCATCTCTGGTTTTGGGATTTTGTGATATGGGCTAATCTTACTGGTATTAGATAATATCTCAAAGTAGTTTTGATTTTCATTTCTCTGATGATTAAGGATGATGAGCACTTTTTCATATATCTGTAGGCCGTGTGCCTGTCTTCTTTAGAGATGTTTCTCCTCAGGTCCCTTGCCCACCCTGAGATGGGATCACTTGTTCTCTTCTTGCTAATATGTTTGAGTTCTCTGTGGATTCTGGTTATTAAACCTTTGTCGGAGACATAACCATCAAATATCCTCTCCCATTCTGAGGGCTGTCTGCTTGCTTTACTCACTGTGTCCTTGGCTGTGCAGAAGCTTTTTAGTTTGATGAGGTTCCAGTAATGTATTTTTGATATTGCTTCAATTGCCCGGGGGTCCTCCTCATAAAATATTTGCCCATGCCAATTTCTTCAAGTGTTTTCCCTATACTTTCTTCTAGTATTTTTTATAGTTTCTTGTCTTAAGTTTAAATCTTTAATCCAGTGAGAGTCTATCTGAGTTAGTGGTGAAAGGTGTGGATCCAGTTTCCATCTTCTGCAGGTCGCCACCCAGTTCACCCAGCACCATTTGTTAAATAGGGAATCTTTTCCCCACTCAGTGTTTTTAATTGGCTTGTCAAAGATCATATAACAGTAAATAGCTGGGTTCATCTCCTGGTTCTCTATTCTGTTCCATACATCTGCCTCTCTGTTTTTATGCCAATACTGTGCTGTTTTGATCACTATGGATTTATAGTATAGTCTGAGATCTGGTAGTGTGATTCCTCCTGCTTTGTTTTTATTTCTGAGTAATATCTTGGCTATTCAAGGTTTTCTCTGATTCCATATAAAATAAAGTATTATATTTTTGAGATCTTTAAAGTATGACAATGGAGCTTTAATAGGGATTGCATTAAAATTATATATTGCTTTGGGTAGTATGGAAATTTTAACAATGTTAATTCTTCCCAGCCATAAGCATGGTATGTTTTTCCATTTGTTAACATTTTCAGCTATTTCTTTTCTTAGAGTTTCATAGTTCCCTTTATAGAGGTCTTTCACATCCTTTGTTAGGTAAACTCCCAGAATTTCATCTTCTTTGGCACTACTGTAACAGAATAGAGTTCTTGACTATTTTTTCAGCTTGACTGTTGTTGGTATATATAAAGGCTACCAATTTATGAGTGTTGATTTTGTAACCTGGGATGCTGCAGTATTCCTTGATCACTTCTGAGAGTTTTATAGTAGAATCTCTGGTATTTTCCAGATATACAATCATATCATCTGTGAAGAGTGAAAGTTTAATCTCTTCTGATCCTATAGGGATACCCTTGATTGCCTTTTCTTCCCTAACTGTGATGGCTAAAACTTCCATTACAATGTTAAAGAGCAATGGAGACAAGTAGGAACCTTGCCTGGTTCCTGATCTGAGTGGAAATGATTTCCCTATCTCTAAGTCTTTGAAAATCACCTGAAACTAATGTAAATTCATAGCCAGTAGTTCTTCCAAGCAGCATTCTTTCCTTCTCAGGATTATTCATTCATTTTTTAAACATTAATATATGTTTAATATATGCTAGATACTGGAAATAATAATTAGTATTATAAATCTATTATTAATGTTAACACAACAGTTTGCCAGACTTTCAAAATTATGAATTGTAGCAGCCCATATAGCCTATGGCTAGGAGGAGTGAGAGTTATAAGAAATATCCGTAATGGAACACCTTGGTGAAAAGGGCATGGAGAGAGATTTAGTTCTAACAAGGATGAGAAAGCTCGCGAGATGAGAGCATTGGTGAATTGGCAGTGGTGTTGAGAGGCACGAGCTCAGCCTTACATTAGGCTGGAGGAGAAGGCAGACAAAAAGCATGCTTATTCTATCACGGACACACATACTCTGACTCTGTCTCCTCTCTTGCCTGCAAAACACCAGCATGGCGTCTCTGCTGATTACCAAGCTCTGCTAAAGACTAAGATCTATCTGTTCTAAGAAGACTGCTTTACTCTCTCTAAGATATACACACACTCTCTCTCTCCAGCTAAAGTAGATAGCCCTCAAGCACCTAAGAGAAACTATTTCTGAGCAAGATAGCTTAATGGTCCGTGTCCAGAACCTACCTAAGCTGGGCTCAAGACCTGGCCAGTCCCGGGCCCTGACAAGTGGTGTCAGAAGCAGATTCTGACAATGAATGTTATTATTTATTGTATTATAAGTGTACTCAGTTTTTAAGAATTCCTGTTATCAATATTTTGCAAGGAAAGTAACAAAATATGAAAGTAGCCCTGTGAAAGAGAAAGAACACAAAATTTTAAAATTATAATAATCTGATGGCTGCCACCAGATTCACACTCAGAATACCTGGATCTTTACAATGGACACTATTGATGTTCTGCCCAGATGCTATTTTCCTGGCCTGTGCACCATGCTTAACAGAATTGCACTGTGAATGAGAAATTCCTTTCTCAGGTTATATAATCATGTAATAGATTGCAAAGTTTCATCACTGACACTCAGGTCTTCAAGTAAAACATTTGATTTTGATTTTGATTTTGACTTCTTTACAATGCCCTCTTCTCAAAGCATAAAGGAAAGGAATGATTTATTCTAATCTAATAAATTCAGTACAGTCCAAAAATTAAAGTAATCACTTCAGGAAACTTAGACATCTATTAGATGACTCCATTTTTCATATTTTCTCCCACTCTTCTGTCTAAATTTCAATATGTGGGAGGGGCTATGGATGTTGCCTTGTGGGGGTAACAGTCAACTGGACTCTTAGATACAGATATTTCCCCCCAAGTATTATCTGTGAGACCTTCAAATTGATTCCTATGTATATGTGGTCATTGTACCGAAAACATCACAAAACATAGGAGCTTAAAGCAAAAAGCATTTGTTATTTTTCATGAGTCCTTGGGTTAGCTGGGTGGTGCTGCTGAACAGCAAAGTGCCAGGTTGTGTAGATACCCGATCAAAAAAAAGAAAAATAGTAATATTCATCCTGAATTTATTTAAAATGTTTGTATTTTGTTTATCACAGTTTTTTGCATTAATTTTTTTTAATTTTTTCATCAAAATACCCATTCTTATAATATTTTTTATATTTTTAGATTTAAGGAACACATTTAAAGATTTGTTACATAGATAGATTGGGGACTGGTAAAGTCTTGGCTTTTGGTGTGACCCTCGCCCAATTAGTGTACATAGTACCCATTAGATAATTTCTCATCCCATACTTCTCTCTCACCCTTCCTCCATCCTGCCCTTCTGCACCTCCAATGTCTATTACTCCACTTTCTGTGCCCATGTGTACTTATGTGATGTTTCGTAAAGTAAACAATTACATACTCTGAGAAAAGAATCCTTATTCAATAAATGGTGCTGGCAGAATTGGATAACCACATGTAGAAGACTGAAATAGGATCAGCACATCTCATCACTCACAAAAGTAAATTCATGATGGATTAAAAAAAATTAAATGCAAATGAAACTGTAAGAATTCTACAAGAAAGTATTATGGAAAAACTCTTTCAGACATTGGCCTATCCCATTCATGCCAGGTTTGTATATAAAAGTAATCAAATCAACAAATCTGACATCACTAGCTTTTTTTCCCTTCATGAAATAACAACCAAGAAAAATTTTTAGTTAAGGAAGCCTCCATAAAATTAACTAGACAGGCCTTTTTTCACCAAGAGAGGGCACTCTGCACTTATTTAAGTTGGTGAATTGGGACCAATTGGAGGTGAGCGCAGGTTAATTCTTATACCAAGACTCAGATGATGGAAATGGGATGAAAGAAGAAATTACATTACCTGAAGCTTTACTGTGTGCAAGAACCCTGGGGGTAATTCAATAGTGCTCTTTCCTGTATAAATGTGACATTATTTAATTGAGAACAAAGTAGCATAAATAATAAGGAAGGAGAGATTGAAATGTTCCCATCTGGCTTTTTCCGTCTCTTGTCATTTTGTAGATAACGCCTTGCACAGAACACTTAATCTTGAAACAGTGAACAATGAGCCACCTTCTCAGAGCTGAGGCGTCCCTGTTCTTTCTAATTAAATATCAAGATTACAATATGGCAGCATTGCACAAAGAGAATAGGCTGATTAGAAGAGACTGTAGAGCAAATGATTGCAGAACTTTGACGTTTTGCAGCATACATGACATGATAGACTGCATTGCTGTTTGCTTTCTGGATCCATTAAAAAAAAATCACACATCTTAAATTAAAGCACAGAAACTATGCAGCTGAGTGCCTTTCTCCTACTTCTACCGCCCTTTGTGACTGTTGTACTCATTTCTCTGACAATTTGACGAATTTGTAATATGTGACTTTTTAAATAATGCAGAGATTGTCTCCTTAAAATCCCATGGTCTTAGTAATCATTTAAATACCTCTGCTGAGTCATGAGATCATACATGGTGTGTTATTGTTATTTAAGAAGTTTGGGGGGCGGCGCCTGTGGCTCAAAGGAGTAGGGCGCCTGCCCCATATGCTGGAGATGGCAGGTTCCAACCCACCCCTGGCCAAAAACTAAAAAAAATAAGAAGTTTGGGCATGGTCAGTTGGCACACAAATTGTGCCTGATATTTCTTGTATCTGTAGTGATTTCCTGCCTCTTGCCTTCTGCATTTGTTTCCTAAGGCTGTTGTAACAAATTACCACAAACTGGGTAGCTTAACACAACAGAAATTTATTCTCTCACAGTTCTGGAGGCTAGAAGCCTGAAATCGAAGTGTGTCAGCAAGATTTGTTTCTTCTGGAGGCTCCAAGGGAGAATCTGTTCCATGTTTCTCTCCTCGCTTCTGGGGGCTGCCAGCAATTCCTGGCATGTCTTGGCTTCAAGCTGCACTGCCTTTGTCCTCACATGGTGGTGTCTCTGCATTTCTCTCTGTGTCCCTGTGTCTTTACAAGGCTTTCTGAAAGCTGCATCAGTCACTGTATGTGCTCATCTAGTCTGACCTTATTTTAACTTGATTAATTGTGCCAAGGCTCTATGTCCACATAAGGTCAGGTTCACAGGTACAAGGAATTAGGTCTTCAACATACCTTTTGGGGAGCCACAATTCAACTTACAATGTGTTCCTCATAAAATCTCACTTAGAAGAAATAATGGAGGTGATTTTGACATTCTGGAAAACATAGACTTCATTTGCAGAGTCTTGCTCTTTTCCTGATTTCCACACACAGTGAGAACAAGTTCAAATGAAGCTCTTGGTAAACATCACTGGGGCTAGAAAAGGTGGCTGTAAACCCCGTGGTAAACGACCACTGTTGTCGAGCAGCCACCAGTGAGGTGACTGGGTGGAGAGTGGGAACGGACCTAACAAATACTCAGAGGGCTGGCACGTCGACAAAGAAACGCCCAGGTGATAGGAGGGAAAATCACACCCAGGAACTTACATCCCTGGAGTTTTGTGACCTTTTCCAAGTTAATTGTCACCGCAGTTCACCAAAAGTGCATTCAGTTGAATTTTTAAAA
Source organism: Galagoides demidoff (assembly GCA_963574575.1). Lineage (NCBI taxonomy): Eukaryota > Metazoa > Chordata > Mammalia > Primates > Galagidae > Galagoides > Galagoides demidoff. The sequence goes on along the minus strand of CAUYQV010087703.1, from coordinate 6,333 downwards.
ACCACATGCAATTACTTAAAATAAAATTGAAACACTTTATTGACTGTCACACACACAGAGGAAGGGATTCTTGTGTTTCACCCAGAAAAAGTCCTCTGCTCCTCAGTGAGATACCAGAGAAACATACTCTAAATTTTTGTTTGTTTTTTGCAGAGAGCAATGTGTGGTTTGCAGACCCAACCAATAGAAGTGTGAAGGTCAGGGAGAGATAGGCAGGAGTTAAATCAGTTAATGAAAAGGAAAAAGAAACCTTTCTCGATGAAGGATCATGTTTATCACAAGTTCTGTGGGTATAAGCTGTGCAGTCTGCATTTACAACTCATAAAAGCTACAGTGACAGGTGCGCTATAGAAAGGGGGATGACGGATGAGCTCTCACGTTTTCGGGCAGTGGTGCAGCAGGGGAGAGCACATTAACCGAACCAGCAGCCAGAAACAGCAGTGAAATCATCACCAAGGGAGACAATACAGTGAACACAGGAATATACATCTTTCTGGCACGGCCATTGTATTTACTGATGTACCACACATTCAAATAGATGTTTCCAAAGATTCATTCTGAATGTAGATCAGAAAAAAAGAAATTTATCAGGTACAGGACTAGATCTCTTCCTGTCGCTCAGTGCTGCTGACTCGAACTTGATTTTCACTTCCTACTACAGTTCAGATGCCCTTCTATCTATCTATGATACTGTCACATAGTTAGAGCCATTGGTTTTTTCCCCCCCTTCGAGCTGTGAATTTTTCCACTTGTTATTCCATCATATAAAACAAGACAAATGGTGTCCTGTGTATTATTCTCTCATCAACCTCTTGAAACATAATGCTGCATGGTTATGTAACAGGATTTGAGACTCAGTTTTTTGTTCAGGAGAAAATTGTCTCTTTATCAATCCGAAATTTCCTTGGTTAAATGTATTTATGTAAGATCCTTGACATTTCTGAGATAGAAAATTTCTCCCTTCAAAAGTGACATGTAAGAATCTATATTTAAAGAGGAAAACAGGCTCAAAATGTGTTTCATGATAGTTTTCTGATCTGGGTGTCTATGTTTATATCCCAGTTTCATCAGCTATCCGTGGATGTTCCTGAGGCAAAGTCCTGGAAATTTCTTACTCTAGAACATGGACATGATAGTGCCCACATACATGGTTGTGAGGATTAAATGACATAACTGATGTAAAATGTTTAGCACAGTATTTGTATAATGACTGCACAATAACTATAAAACCAAAAGAATAATAAAGTGTTGCAGAATAGTCCCTATGGAATTTTTGATAAATGCTACTATCCATGTCATTAAAGGTGAAATATTTTCAACTATAGTTTTCTATATGATCTTTGGGGAATACAACAAAATCTAATTTGGGACTCAAAATAAGGAAGACTATTTCTTGTCTATCATATAAAACAAGACGAATGGTAGAATGTTTGAGCAAATACGGAAGGGGCACCTGAGGGAACTCTGAGTAGGAAAAAGGCAGGACTAAGTGTCTCCACTGTTCCCTCAAGACTCTATCCCATACCTCCATGGGAACCAGGCCTCTCATTTTGTTTCTTACCATTATTTTTGACCTCAGACAATTCTTACTATTCCAGCAACTGTAAAATAGTACCTCATTTTGTTTTGTTTTAATTGTTTTTCTTTAATTCCAGTGTACAAACTCAGAGCACAGGGCCGGAATGATGGTATCAGACCACAAAGTCTTAGATATCATCTATTTCCGTCAGTATGGGCAATTCCCTTGGTAATACCCAACCACTAAAAGCACATCAAGTTGGTAACAGATCTAGAATGTAGCACTTGAAGATGATATGTAGACCTGGAGAGGGGCCAGGCTAACTCTGAAGCTTAAGCTCTCGCCTTATCTGGAGAGGGAACTGGGAACATTTCAGTACTCGTCTCTCCCCACAGTCCCTGCCTCCCTCTGCCTTACTTACTGCCAAAGTAGAACAAAGAGTAAGGAAATAGGCAGAAAAACTGGTTGACTGGTTTTACTGTTTGGTTTTTTCTCCTCTTAGGAACAGAATTATATGCTAGAGAGGAAGCTCAGAATCTTCATGGTACAGATGGAAAATTGATAAATATAAGGCTCTAAGTGAAGTTAGTTGATCAAGGGCAGATAATATAAAAGGAGAAACCTCGTAAGAGCCCAGGTCTCCTCATAGCTTGATCTTTCTCAGGCTCTGTTGCCCACTGCCTCCTTCCAACAATCCGGCCATTTTTCTTTTCCTGTCCTGGTACATCTAGTGAGTCTATTTTCTTCCATCAACAGTAAGGTTAATTTCCCCAGAATACATACTTCCTGGTATATATCTTACCAATAAGATGGAGAATCTCTTTTCATTTTGTGTTGTTTTGCTCAAAGGAAGAAGTATCTTTGCTAATCCAACCTGCCTAAGCTATATCTCTGCATTTTACCTTTCTCAGGTTAAGTAGTGTGGCTGCCTTGGTCTCACCTGTGCACCCTTTCCCTCTGTCAGTAACTCAGCCACTCGGGATCACACTGACCGGGAGGATTACTGCACGGAATCTAGCTGTATTCCCGGGGCCTCTGGCTCCTGTCCCCTACCATTGAAACAGACTTTATTCTGTTATTAAGGAGAAGTAAACTACAATCCTGTTATTCTCTGTGGCCTAAGAAGCACTGTTCCCTCTCAGAGGAAGCCCCTCTGGGCAGTGAACCTCCCTGTCTCAGTTTAGTTCTGGTCTCGGAGTCCACCGTGACTCACTGGCCTAGGAGCATTGACACTTCATCAGGCAAAAACTGGCTGAACTCACCCTGGAAACTCAAAAGGGAATACTGTTGGGATCCTGTCCTTCCACTCATTGAACATTTCCAGATTATGTGGAAAATTTGAAGGGGTTTCAATTTTCCACTTAAAGCGAGAACAGGTTTTTGCATTTTACTTAATTTATTAAGCTTTGGTTTGAAGAGCCTCATGCCATAAGCATAAGTGGGAACACAAACTTTGAAGCCAAAATTTCTTTCTCCACTTTGTATATATGAAAACTATCCTTAACTTTGGTACCTGGGCTTCAATGCTGGTTTGTACTTAACCCTATTCATTTCTTATCTGGTATGTGCTGGGCCCTATGCCAGGTGTTTTGACTTACTGAAGTCTTAAAATAATTTGTCAAGAAAATAACACTACCATCCTATTTCATGGATTTTTAAAAATCGAGACCCAAGGTTTCTAAGTTATCCCTAAATAGGATAGTTAATGAAATAACTGGGGTTGAAAAGCAAGTCTGACATTTTAACCCATGTTCCTTGTACGAAGTCAAGTTAAAGAAAACACTTACTGTCTTTTTCTCTTTGCTTTACAGGCTGCCCAATGCTTTTTTTTCTTTTTTCTTACTTAAAATATTTCTTGCTGTTTCTGATAGCTGTATGCCAGCTTGGCCCATCTGGTGCTATTTTTCCAGAACTTCATGAGGCTGCTTTTCAGTTCAAAAATATCCTTTAATTTTCCTTAAAACATATATTGTGCTCAACTGGCGATGGTCACTCTGCTGTGGTCACCCTGCTGCACATTGGATTCTGACGAGCTGAGCATATGGGCCTGACGATGTCAGCAGGATCCCAAGCAATTGCGTGGATAATGGGTCCTGACATCCATGCTCCCCACAGCCTCTGCTCAGCAGAGTTCTTGGTGTAACCAGTGCTGCCTCACTGCTGGCACAGTGGCTGCATTCCAGAACTCCAGTGGTAGAGGGAACGGAGGTGCAGGTATTTTGGGAAGTTCTTACACCTCACACCTCAACTAGCTAGGAATATGTATGATTAAGAGTCCTTGAGAGGACTACACGAAAACTTTGGTGTGCTGGTAGTTTTCCTTTGATGTATAAAACTCACGGATTGTCCTGTGAAATCAGCTCTTGCACCTGGATCCATGATTATGCCACAGAAAGCTGGAGGCGGATACCATACAGCAGGGAAACCTATGTCCAGGGAGAAATTTTTACTTTCGATTCTAAAAGGTATTATTCTGCTTCCTAGAGAACAGATTTCTGGTGTTGTGGTTTCTACAGACAAGGAAAATTGAGATAGGACTTTTTTCTTTATGGAACTTGAAAAATTAACTAGCAGCATGAAAATGGCTATAATACCAAAGCAAGAATAAAAGTATACAATAATAAATAGTGGTAAAATAAATAAAAGTATATAATAATAAGTAAATGAATTTTCATATCCATGAAAATGTCATAAGGCATTTGATCTATTCCCGGTGCTATCTATAAGCACCTTTAGCATTCGTGGAAAGGCGATCTCGTCTCATAGATCAAATGAGGCCCGTCAGCCCACCAGAGTGCACATGATGCTGGCCCCACACGATTTTTTTGATCAAGGCTGGAGGAGCAGATATCTATCCATCATGAGATGGGTGGACAAGAAAAACATCTGATATGATGAAACTGCTACACAATTTTAAAAAATGACACATGGATCATGGTTTATGTTGTCTGAGATTTTAAAGTTTGGTATCCTCTGTCCCAAGTAGCACTCACTGTCATTTTTAGAAAATGTAGTCATCACCTTCCCTGATCTCATCGTCAAGAGTCAGGATGCTGATGCTGACCCATTCACGATAAAACAGGAAGGGACGTAAGGAGGGGGTAAGTGCTCTTCCTCCCTTTATGGATGAAAAGCATGACGTGCAGAGGAGGATCTGGCACTGAAATCTCTAATTCTCATTCATCTTTCCATTTATTAAATAATGTAGAAAGACATTCTTAGCAGAAATCACAAAATCACCATAGTCTGAAAATGCAAGTAGAATTAATTAGGCGGCCTCTGTGTGCCTAGCACTGTACTGCGTTGTAAGGAACATGGATGAAAAAAGTTGCATCATGATGGTCCTTCTGTTTAAGGATCTTATTTTCTACTCAAGGATATATGTAGATAGTTTACAAGGCCCCACAAAATGAGGTACAAATTGATGATATAAGACAGAAGGTCCCAAACAGAACAGTCGGTCACCAAGAGCTTTTTGTCATCTGGGTAAGAATGCGGTAAGTCACATTGCATTCTCTGTCTGTGTCTGTACAGGAATACTGAGTGACAATGATGCAGATGATAATTTAGATGTTAATAGAGAACCAGAAAGATCTGAGGAGACTTCAGGCTGAGGCAACAGGCAATAAGAAATTTATACAGCTAGGGAGAGGAAAAGGGAAATATTTCTACCTGTGGTGGGAGAAGGTGGAGATGGTGAGTGGAGTGGGTCTTCCTCATCTGATTGAAAGCTGTCTTTTAATTGCTCTGCTTAGCTTGGCTGAAACATACCAAAACTTCATGAGTCAATGAGCAATTTTCAAAGCATAACTATGTGCCAATGAATCACAGCAAGCTAAGTAACTGTTCAATTGGATCAAGGACTGAGGAGAAAGCAATGAGATTTTTAGCTCTGCCCCTTTCTCTGACAAAGTCTTTGATTCCAGATAAGTTGTGTCTCAGGGACTCGATTTCTGCATCTACCAGATGGAAGAAATTAACTAAATGATCACTAAAACCTCTTTTTTCTTAATCATCTTATCTTTAACTTTCTGACTTGAGAAAAGAGAAACAAAGTTAATATGATCAGAGGCTGAAAATATGTAAAGGAGAAATAATGATATTTCTTCTAAAATCTCCTTTTCCAGTTTTTGGTCACTTATTTAGGATTATATGGGAAAAAATATTAACTAGTAAATGCAGATAAAAGTACTGAATGGAAGATATCCAGAGATGAAGCTACAATCTTTCATTATTAAAGAATTATAGGAACGTTCTATCAGCAGTATATAATTTTAATGAGGTTTTGATTAAGTGAACATCAGTGATTTAAAAATTGGTGACAGTGACATTGCTCTTGTGAAAAGAAACATTTAGCGGCTCGGCACCTGTAGCTCAATTGGCTAAGGCGCCAGCCACGTACACCTAAGGTGGCAGGTTCGAATCCCTAGCCCAGGACCGCCAAACAACAATGATGGCTGCAACCAAAAAATGGCCGGGCGTTGTGGCAGGCGCCTGTGGTCCCAGCTACTTGGGAGGCGGAGGCAGGAGACTCTCATGAGCCCAGGAGTTGGAGGTTGCTATGAGCTGTGATGCCATGGCACTCTACCCAGGGGGATAGCTTGAGGTTCCGTCTCAAACAAAAAAAAAAAAAATAGGGTGATGACTATTGAGTGCCTGTGAGTAGGGCACTGGCCCCATATACCCAGGGTGGCAGGTTCAAACCTGGCCCTGGCCAAACTGCAACCAAAAAATAGCCGGGTGTTATGGCAGGCGTCTGTAGTCCCAGCTACTTGGAAAGCTGAGGCAAGACAATTGCCTAAGCCCAAGAGCTG
>CAUYQV010087698.1:0-10156 GCA_963574575.1 Galagoides demidoff | reverse complement strand
AGTACTGTGGCTTCATAGCTCACAGCAACCTCCAACTCCTGGGCTCAAGCGAGTCTCCTGCCTCAGCCTCCCAAGTAGCTGGGACCACAGGTGCCCGCCACAATGCCTGGCTATTTTTTGGTTGCAGCCGTCATTGTTGTTTGGCGGGTCCGGGCTGGATTCGAACCTACCACCTTAGGTGCATGTGGCTGGCGCCTTAGCCACTTGAGCCACAGTCACCAAGCCGATCTTCAAGAAATTAAATGACCTAACCAAGGTCACTCAGCAAGTGGGACATCTGAGACCCACCTTATTAACACTGAAGCTTACACATCACACCCTCAGGCCACCCTCTCCAGGACAGGGGCTCCTTCCCACTGCACAGCCGGAAGTCTGTACCAGCCCTGAAAGCATCCCCATGCCAGCTGAGCTCCCAGAAGCTAGTGCCAATCCTCAGTCCCCAGCCTTAACACTGCCAAGGCCAGAACCCAGGCCAGCTGGCCCTGGGCCTAACAGGTCCAAACAAAATAGTAATAATAATAGTAGCTTTGGGGTATGTGTGTGTGTTTGTGCCCACCCACTGCCTTCCACCCTCTGTCCCCTCCCTCAGGACTAGCCTTAGGGAATCAGGGGATACTGATGGGTCCTTTTGGAACATCTCAGGCCTCTCAGAAACACGTGGGCCAATGGTTTCCAAGGGCCTCCCACATGGTCCTCAAAGAGTTCATGGACTTCTAGTAGGGCATTTCCTAAACCACATCATCTTCGTGAAAAGCCCCTTCACACACTGGCAAGTTAAAAATCAACTTGTTTAGCATATTTAATGCACTGTTGCCCATGAATTTTTTTGACCACAGAACTAAATGCTTTTTACATAATTTTTACATATTAACCTCTCAGAGAACTGGTGTTATAGTGCACTTGGGAAACACTCATTTTAGCCCAGACAGGGAATCTGAGCCCAAAGAGGGTAAGAAAACGTTCAAGATCGGGTGGCACCTGTGGCTCAAGGAGTAGGGTGCTGGCAGGTTTAAACCCGGCCACTGGCAAAAACTGCAAAAAAGAAAAGAAAAAAGAAAATGCTCAAGATCATACAACATATCAATAGCAAAGCCAGGTTATTAGCCCCAGACTGCCGATTTCCACTGCACCAAGGTGCCTCCAACACACGGCTCTACTTTGTCCAGGAGCTGAGTTCCTAGCAGCTGCAGGGCACCCCACCCAAGGTCCCAGAGGCCAGTTGGGATCCTTCCCTTGTCCCCAGTACCTTTCCAGACAAAGATTTTCCCATCTTTTCCATGGTCCAGGATGAAACAGTCTTCTGACCTCAGCGCCCCTTGGGCGAAGGGGTTCTCATCAGCCACAAGGGAGACAGTCATGGTGCCAGCGCCATTGGAGACCTGAGGGGACAAGGGAGAGGGAGCCACCATGTGAGCCTCTGTCTGTGGACACCCACCCATAAGGCTTCCACTGCCTCACCCCACCCCCATCTTAACTGACACTGCAGAAGCACTTGTGGGTTTTTTTTGTTTTGTTTTGAGACAAAGTCTCACTCTGTGCCCTGGGTAGAGAGCCATGGTATCATAGTTCACAGCAACTTCAAACTCTTGGGATTGAGAGACCCTCTTGCTTCAGCCTTCCAGGTAGCTGGGACTATAGGTGCCCATTAAAACACCCGGTTAGTTTTTCTATTTTTAGTAAAGACAGGGTCTTGCTCTTGCTCAGGTTGGTCTTGAACTTCTGACCTCAATTGATCCACCTGCCTCAGCCTCTCAGAGTGCTAGAATTACAGGTGTGAGCCACCATGCCCAGCCAACAGCTTTTATTCTTCCAATGTGTGGCAGAAAAGAAAAAAGATTGGACACCCCTGATTGTAGATGATTATATAGAAATATATTCCAGACCATGTTGAGTGGGGAAAAAAAGGCGGCCACAGATCAGCATAAGTAGTTTGGATCTAGTCATATAAAACAGAAATGGAAAAGTAATAAGGCACAAAAAGATGTGTCTGGACAAAGATGTGTTCTTTTACCAAAATGGGAACAATGTAACCACGGTAGCCAGGAAGAGGGAGGAGAGGAGGGGATGATTTTTTGTATTGAGTATTGTTACTTTTGTAATTAAAACACATTTAAAAAATAATACTGGTTATCCTAAACTAGTGAAATTGCATTTACTTTTCTTTTTTTTTTTTGCGGTTTTTGGTGGGGGCTAGGGTTGAACCCGCCACCTCCAGCATATAGGGCTAGCGCCCTACTCCTTTGAGCCACAGGCGCTGCCCTCATTCACTTTTCTTTTTATATTCCTGAGTATTGCTCACTATTTTTTAACAATAAACATGTATTTATTTATTTTTGAGACAGAGTCTAACTTTATCACCCTTAGTAGAGTACCATCGTGTCACAGCTCACAGAGACCTCAAACTCTTGGGCTCAAGTGATCTTCCTGCCTCAGTTTTTCATTTTTAGTAGAGGCAGGGTCTCACTCTTGCTCAGGCTGGTCTCGAACTCATGAGCTCAAGCAATCTGCCTGCCTGGGCCTCCCAGGAGTGCTAGGATTACAGGCATGAGCCATTGCGCCTGGCCTCATGTATTACTTTATAATCAGAAAAAAAAAATCAGTAATGTGGTTTTTCTTTTTCTTTGGAGGTGATGGGAATCTGGACCCCCATTTGGTTTTACCACAAATCAGCCTCACAACACAAGTATAACTGGGGTTTCTCCCAGGGCTCAGCCAAGTGCCTGGGCCGTTCACTGTAACCTGCACCCGACACACATACACACCATTTCTGTAGTATTTTCCTAAGATACTTTCCCTTAGTTTTCTCTGTGAACTGCCCCCAAAAGCTACAAAGTTGATCTTTCTGCGCTTCCTCCCACTTTACAGATTAGGAAACGAGATCCAGAGGAGAGAGAGATCCCACATCTGAGCTGACAGGTCTGGAGTTCACTGTGCTCTCCTATTCTTGGTGAAGAAGACATGAGAGGCTGGGGAGTGAGAAGGCCAAGGACCCCGAAGAGGAGCTCTGCTCAAGGTCCCGCAGCAGTGAACTGGGGAAGACTCTTCTGCCTCCCTGTCCTGACCCCACCACACCCCCGGGGACAGTGCAGCAGGGGCTCACCTTGTAGAGCTTGGCCAGCTTTCGGTTGGCCGCGTCCTCCTTGGCTGTGTCGTCAGTACCTGGAGGCAGATCTGGCTTGGGGCCCAGCACCTGCACGAGATGGAGAGATGGAGAGAAAGGGTGGCCATGAGGGAGGGGTCTGTGCTCCTGAGTGAGCTTCCCAGTCAGGCAAGGACCACACAGGCATCCCTGGGACCCCTCCACACAGGGTCCAAACCCTTCCACAGATTCCTGCCTCTGCTCACACACCTGTGTGTGGGGACCAAGCAGGTCTGCCTTTTTTTTTTTTTTTTTTTGAGACAGTCTCACTTTCTTGCCTGTGGCAGAGTACTATGGTATAATAGCTCACAATAACCTCAAACTCCTAGGCTCAAGTGATCCTCTTATCTCAGCCTCCCAAGTACCTGGGACTACAGACACCTCCCACAACACTCAGTTATTTTTATTTTTATTTATTTATTTATTTGAGACAGGGATTCACTTATTAACTCTCTGTAGAGTGCCGTGAAGTCACAGCTCATAGCAACCTCCAATTTCTAGGGCTTAGGCAATTCTCTTGCCTCAGCCTCCTGAGTATAGGACTACAGGTGCCTGCCACAACGCCTGGCTATTTTTTTGTTGCAGTTTGGCCGGGGCCGGGTTCAAACCCACCACCCTCAATATATGGGGCCGGTGCCCTACTCACTGAGCCATAGGCGCTGCCCAGTACTTGGTTATTTTTAGAAATGGGGTCTTGCTCTTGCTCAGACTGGTCTCAAACTTGTGAGCTCAGGCAATCCACTCACCTGAGCCTCCCAGAGTGCTAGGATTACAAGCGTGAGCCACGGTGTCCCGGCCCAGTTTTGTCTATTCAAAGTCCTCTCTTCCCTTACTCCTCTTAGAACTGGGGGAGAACATCTCTGCTCCTCTGACCCCAGGACAGCCCTTCTGATACTTACTCCACTTTGTAATTGTGATGACTACAGCTATTGAACATCTTCCACTACTTGCTTTTACTTTTTATTTATGTATTTATTTATTTTTTGAGACAGACTATGTTGCTGTGGGTATAATGCTATGGTGTCACATAGCTCACAGCAACCTCAAACTCTACAGCTTAAGCGATTATCTTGCCTTAGCCTCCTAAGTAGCTGGGACTATAGGCACCTGCCACAACGCCTGGCTATTTTTTGGTTGCAGTTGTCATGGTTGTTTGGCGGGCTCAGGCTGGATTTGAACCCACCAGCTCCTGTGTATGTGGCTGGTGCCCTAGCCGCTGAACTTTAGGTGCCAACCCAATTTTTTTTTTTTTTTTTTTTTTTGCAGTTTTTGGCCGGGGCTGGGTTTGAACCACACCTTCGGCATATGGGGTTGGGGCCGTACTCCTTTGAGGCCCAGGCGCCGCCCCTTTTTTTTTTTTTAAGACAGTCTCAATACATTGACTTCAGTAGAGAACTGTGACAACACAGCTCACAGCAACCTCAAACTCTTAGGCTAAGCGGTTCTCTTGCCTCGGCCTCCCAAGTAGCTGGGACTACAGGTACCTGCCACAATGCCCAATTATTTTTGTTGCTGTTATTGTTGCAGTTGTCATTGTTGTTTAGCTTGCCCAGGCTGGGTTTGAACCCGCCAGCCTCAGTGCATGTGGCCAGCGCCAAAACCATTATGCTACAGGTACTAAGCCTATTTTCTTTTATTTTTTTATTCTTGGGCTATTTTTTTTTTTTTGAGACAAAGTCTCAGTTTGTCACCCTTGATAAGAGTGCCATGGTGTCACAGCTCACAGCAACCTCAAATTCTTGGGCTAAGCGATTCTCTTGCCTCAGCCTTCTAAGTTGCTGGGACTACAGGCACCCACCACAATGCTTGGCTATTTTTTGTTGTTGTTGTTGCAGTTGTCATTGTTATTTAGCTGGCCCAGTCCAGCTAGGTTTGAACCTGCCAGCCTCAGTGCATTTGGCCAATGCCATAACCACTGTGCTACGGGCACTGAGCCTATTTATTTATTTATTTATTTATTTTTGAGACAGAGCCTCAAGCTGTCGCCCTGGGTAGAGTACCATGGCATCACTGCTCACAGCAACCTCCAACTCCTGGGCTCAAGTGATTCTCCTGCCTCTGCCTCCCAAATAGCTGGGATTACAGGCACCTGCCACAATACCCGTCATTGATGTTTGGTGGGCCCGGGCTAGATTTGAATCTGCCAGCTCAGGTGTATGTGGCTGGTGCCTTAACCACTTGAGCTTGAGCTACAGGTACTGAGCCTTTTATTTTATTTTTAAATTTATTTTTTATTATTGGGCTTTTTTTTTTTTTTTTTGAGACAGAGTCTCACTTTGTCATCCTAGCTAGAGTGCCATGGTATCACAGCTCACAGCAACCTCAAACTCTTGAGCTCAGCAATTCTCTTGCCTCAGCCTCCCAAGTATCTGGGACTATAGGCACCTGCCACAATGTCCAGCTATTTTTATTTTTATTTATTTATTTATTTTGAGACAAAGTCTTACTTTGTTGCCCTGGGTAGAGTGCTGTGGCATCATAGCTCATAGCAACATCAAACTCTTGGGCTCAAGTGATTCTCTTACCTCAGTCTCCCAAGTAACTTGGGACTACAGGCGTCCACCACAATGCCTGGCTATTTTTAGAGATGGGGTCTCACTCAGGCTGGCCTCGAACCCATGAGCTCAGGCAATCCACCCACCTCAGCCTCCCAGAGTGCTGGGATTACAGGCATGAGCCATCGTGCCCAGTCCTCAAGATCTCACTTTATGCTCACATCCAAGCCAGAAGGCAAAGATTATCACTGAGGTCCAGAGAGACGAAGTCACTTACACCCATAGCTATTAGGTGGCTAAGTCAGAATTTGAAGCTCAATCTCTGTGATTCCTGAACTGATTTTCACTCCTCCATTCTGGGCCTTTCTAACCTTAACAGCCCTAGCTACTGTCCCTCCCAAGCTCTAGTGGGTGCTCCTCCCCACAACAGTCACCCTTCTGCTCATTCCAAAAACTAGAACTAGATGCCTCCAGACGAGCAAGAGCCAAGTGGCATGGAACAGAGCATCCCACTGTCTCCTGCTTTGCCTGGTGAACCTTGCTATTAACACGTCCTCAAAGCACAGTGGCTGGTAATCTCATCACTGAGCTGACTACAAGGAAAAGTTAGAGTACCAAAGAAAGGACTGGGTCCTAGTGGTTTCTTTGTAGCCTTGCTCCAGCACCACGCAGGCCCTTAGGAGATGCTGGGAGCTCCTTTTCCTCAGCTTCTGCCAGGGCCTGGCCTCCCCTGCTGGAGAGTGGCCAGGGAAGCTGATCCTCACCATCCCACAGCATTCAGGCTTGGTGGAAAAATAGTCTGGGGGTCGTGGTGGAACTTATTACTTTCTCAAATTCACCTCAAATAGCCTACTGAATGGAAGAAAGTCACGAGCAACCTGTCCCCATGCTGACCCCACCCTGTACCCCATGGGCACCTGGAGCATCGCCTGGGGCTCAGCACCCTCCTCAGACACGTGCACTCGGGCCCGGCCACTCCGTTCATTGTCCCGGATGCCCTTGGACACCTGTGTGGCCTTCAGTCTTTCAAATCGGCTGCTGCCAGAACCGCACCACTGGTAGATGTCCTGGAAGACAGAGACCCCAGTAAGTCAGTGTTCCAGCCTTTGTATAAGCCCTGCCCAGCAACAGGCCTGGAAGGACACTGCGGGGTGTATGTGCACAAGCTCGCCTTGCTCTGTGCTGGGCAGGTGAGGGTTTGCACATGTGCACTGCCCATGTACGATGAGTGTGACCCCTCCTGCCAGGGATGTGAATCTATTTCTGGAGGTGTGTCTTTTTTCATAGGTACAACCACATCTAGAATGTACAGGAAAATGTTTGCCTGCTGAGGGGAACGTGAACTGGAACAACCACTTTGGAAAACCATTCAGCCATAGCTACCAAAGCTCAATGTACCTGATACCTTAATTCAGACACCGAAAGGCCTGAACGAGAATGTTCAACGTATACCCACAACAGCCCAAACCAGAAACCACCCCACGTGTGCAGCAACATCATAAAGGATAAATTGTGGCACACTCACGCAACTGAATCTTAGGGAGCAAGGAGAATCCACAGCTAAATATAACAGTGTGGATGAGTCTCGGAAATGTAATGCTGAGCGAGAGAAGTCAGACAGAATAAGGGTCCACATTGGTTCAGAAACAGGCAAAACTAATCTCTGCTACTAAGAAAGTTCAGGGTAATGGCTGCTCTTGGAGTGAAGGGACCAGAAGAAGGAAACAGGCCCCTTCTGGAGGGCAGAGTGGTGAGGTTCTGTTTCTAGATTTAGTGTGACGTGGGCGTGTTCATGCTGTGAAATCCACAGAGCTGCACACTCGGGATTCACACTTTGCTGTGTGCCTACTATACTAATAAAAATCCTACACTGGGTCAGGGTGTGCCTGCATCTGTGTGGACAGTATACACACGCCACAGATACATATGCACAGGAGGTGTGGACTAGAATGCCTGGCCATGTCCATTTGCAGGTCTGTGATCACACTGATTTTTGTGGTGTGTACAAAGCATCACACATCTATAAGATGCCTAGGGAAGTGCCTTCCATACACATTGACATAAAAGGTGCATGGGCAAATACATGGATGATATACACACATGTGGGACCTTGAACAACACACTCAAGTCTACATGTGTGGGCATTCACTGTGGTACATATGTCCATGCCAGGCAGGCAAGAGACTATATTTTTTTACCCATGCTTGCTAAGTATTTAAAAGCAAGTGACTATAAGTAAAAAGGACCCCAAATATGCATATGAACAGAACGCATCAGGAAGTCCGTATGTCAATAAAAGTCCAAGTACACTATGCATCTGGTGTGCCCTTGAGGTCAGTGTGTGACAAGCTTGAGTGTACACCTATAGGAGCCTGTGAACACCAGAAATATCTGTACCTGGGGCTCTGTCTGACTCACACAAAGTGCACAGGGCCCTGTAGCTGCCTGCCCGTGTTTATGCATGTTCATGTGAGTGTACCCATGTCGCCAGAGTCAGGCCCTGCCAGACCAGGAGCACCTCAGTGGCCTTGGGAAAAATCAAGGCAGGACTCACATTGCCCAGATCCAGGATGAAACAGTCACCGTTGTTGAAGCTCTCCCAGGACACAGGCACCTCAGTGGCACGGACCACACGCCGCCCTTTGACCTGGAAGAGTCTCTGTACCACCACCTCATTGGGTACCACATGCTTGAATCCCGATGCCACGCCTCCTTTCTGTTGGGTCAAGGAGACAGTGTTAGTTGAGTGGAGAGGGTCCAGTACAGGGGAGGGGATAGGACTGATGTAAGGGAAATTCTAGCCTCTGGACTAGAGGCCTTCCAGCAACATAGTAATTCTCAGTTCACTTAGGACTTTCAACCCACCATCTTGTTTGAGACTGGGACATTGTTATGCGCATTTCAAAGAAGGAAACAGAAATTCAGAAAAGGAAGAAAATTTGTCCAACGCCACATCGGTGAAAAGTAACAGATTCCCTACCCACTGCATCTTACTGTCACTCCTTTGAATCTCAATTCCACTAACAAAGACTCGTGGAGCTACTTCCCTGAATCAAAGAACTGCAAATGTTCCTTTCTCAAAACCAATATTTCCCAAGAGACATTCTAAGATAGTCTGCAATTGAGCAAGGAAAGAGTTCCATGACTGTTACACAACATATATAAGCATAATAAAGACTCCAGCAAACAGGCGGCACCTGTGGCTCAGTGGGTAGGGCACCTGCCCCATATACCGAGGGTGACAGGTTCGAACCCAGCCCCAGCCAGCTAAAACAGCAGCAGCAATTGCAATAAAAATAGCCAGGCGTTGTGGTGGGTACCTGTAGTCCCAGCAACTCGGGAGGCTGAGGCAAGAAAATTGCCCTAGCCCAGAGATGGAGGTTGCTGTGAGCTATGACGCTACAGCACTCTACTGAGGGTGACAAAGTGAGACTCTGTCTCTAAAAAAAAAGACTCCAGCAAATCCTTTGGTGAATACATCCCTTGCCTTTTGTTTTACATAGTATTTCTCTACCTTGAATCAAGAACCACTGTTCTCTACCACATTCTGCCTCTAGCTCAAGTGTTCTGTGAAACCCACTTTGGGAAGTGCAAATCCAAATCTTTCTCATCCTTTGAGACCTTCCAGGAAGTCATCTTGGACTGCTCCAGCCCACACCACCCATCTCCTTAGTCCTAGCATTGCAGCAAATCTCACCCAGCTATGCCTTCAGAGGCAGCTGTAAGTAAGCAGTAGCTGCTCTGCCTCGATAGTGCTGGGTGACTGACTTTAGGCAAGTGTCTTGCCCTTTCTGAGCCTCAGGACTCTCTTTTCTGAAATGGAGACAAAACTCCCTGCTCTGGCACTCTGCAATGGAGCAGTCCCCAGCCCAAGGCTGAAAAGGTCCTTCCATAGCACCCCATTTTACTCAAGATAAGTTGAAGCCCAGAGAAGCTAATCATAATTTTGGAGGGCAGGAAAAAGGGAGCCAGTTTAAACTGGGACCCATTACATGCACCCCTAGTAAGCAACAGATAAGTGTGCATGAAATGATTCTGCCTGCTGTGCTGGGTGAATCTATGAAGGAGGTATGATTATCCCCATGTCACAGATAGGAAAGTAGAGCCGGTCGGTGGAGGGATTTGCCCTAAATCTTATGGGTGGTAGATGGTGGAGCTAGAATTCAAACCCAGGTGTGTCTGAATCAGTAAGTCCTCCAATATCAGGTTTACTTAGGGCAAAGGTCACTAGGGTCAAGCAGAACAGGAGGGGGAAACAAGCCACTGTTCAGAGCCATCTTTTAGTTAGTAGAAATGCATTTTTCTAGGGACAGATGCAAAGGTTCACACCTATAATCCTAGCACTCTGGGAGGCCAAGGCAGGTGGATTGCTTGAGCTAAGGAGTTTGAGACCAGCTTTAGGTAGGCCAGGGGCAGTGGCTCACACCTGTAATCCTAGTACTCTGGGAGGCCAAGGTGGGTGGATTGGCTGAGCTCACGTGTTTGAGACCACCCTGAGCCAGAGCAAGACCCTGTCTCTAAA
>CAUYQV010087696.1:0-16158 GCA_963574575.1 Galagoides demidoff | reverse complement strand
TCTTTGTGCTCATGGTGCATGCATGTGTTTATCTGCAGAAAAAAATCTTGTAAGTGGATTACTGTGTCAAAGATATGTGCATTTCAAAGTTTGGTAGGTATTACCAATTTGCCTTCCAAAGAATTTGTAACAATTCACTCTTCTAATGCTACATCTTTCTTCACACACTCACCAACAGAGAACTGAGGGACTATTTGAACTTTGCCAATCTGATACATGCTATACACACACAGGGCATAGGTGAGGTGAGATGCTATCTTATGGTTTTAACTTTTTTTTTTTTAGTGTCTTTTTATGTTTATGAAAAGCCTTTTGTATTTGTTTTTCTGTAAAATGTGTTTTTTATTCATTCATTTTTCTATTCGGGTGTTTGGATTTTTTTTTTTGCCAATTCTATGAACTTTTTATATATTTTAAAAATGTCTTTTTTCTTCCATATAAATCGTCTATTTTTTATTTTTTTGGGGGGTCTTATTGATTTTTTTTCTTGGCAGAAAAGTTGGGACCATTGTTATTCTTACCTTTTTAAAAATACCAAACTCAGAGGCATTAGTCACTCAATTAAAGTCAAATTTGTATAATTCCAATGCTTCCATTTCCAAGTGCTGTGTAATTCTTTATGTTTGAACTCTTGTACATTTCTTGTTTTGAGAGAAAGCGGGCTGTCCCCTGTGGAACCTGTGTTCTCTGTAGCTCTTTCAGGGTGAGGGTATTTCTGTCATTTGTGCTGTATCCCTTGCACTCCTGAGGACAGGTATTCTGCTTGATTCCACCATCGGTTTCAGCCCCCATGCTCCCTTCCCTTGCAAAAATCTCTCTCATCACTGAGATCCACACCATATGACTACGCCACCCTCTTCCTGCCCTTGCTGCTGTCATCTGATATCATTCCCTCTCATCTGTACCATTTCTGGTTCACTATATTTCTCTTTATGCCAATTCCTGGCATTATTCTCAATTACTTCAACATCTACTAGGATGAATCTATGCAATATGTTGATATCTGTGTTTCATAAACATCTCAGAGCTGCCTGATCAGGGCCCTCCACTCTTTCTCATGGTTTGAGTAACATTTGTACGCTCATGCCTTACTTCACCATGGCCAACATTTTGTTGTCATCATAACTGGCAACACTTAACAAAATCTTAAATCAAACATTTAGTTCTTTAAGCAGAAAATTCTATCCCTTCATTTTCCTTACTCAACTTTTCACATAATAACAACAAAACTGTCCGATTGCAGCATGTAAGCCCTTGTTCCCCCATCTTCCCCATGATCTTCAGGTCTTCCCACGTCTTCCCTTTGCTTCTTGGTACAGGTTTCATTCCACAGCCATTGTTAGAATCGTTTTCTTGAAAATATTTTACAATCTGCTTGTCTTCCTCTTCTACATTGTACTTATCCCAACCTTGGGTGATTCTCTATCTTCTTGCTAATTTTTTCAGAAGTAACTGAACATTACTTGAGAGGAGTCAAGCTACCAGGTGGACTGATGGTAGCAGTTTACATTTACGATTATAAAATTTCACTTAGAAATCCAACAATGCACAAAAACAACCTAATGTTTCACTAGAATGCTTGCTTGCTTCCTCTTATTTCTCAAAATTCAACCCCCCATCCCGTAATGATGTCTCTCCCACAGAGGTCTTGTGTCACTGAGAAAAACAGAGATTTTCAGAAGAGAACTAAGTCATCTTCCAACTCCCACTCCCATGTCCCTGCCCAGTCACCCCGTTTCCTCCTGCACAGCTGCCTCCCAGCATGTTTCGGGCTCTGTATCCTCCCAGCACTCACTTTTCAGAGACCTCCCACCTTCCATTGTCCCCTTCTCTTCTCCATCCTCAATTTCACCCTACCCTCCAGTTTTTTACATCAGCACACTATCATTGTTTTTTATCCTACTAGAAGTTCCTTCTTTGTCCACATCGCCTACCAGCCCCTGCCCCTCTCTTTCCACATTCTCTTTTCAGGATAAGTTCCTAGAATTGCACTATAGATCACTCTTCTCTCACAGCTACTCCATAACCCATTTGAACTTTTTTTCAGCCCTACCACTCTGCTCTGACTGATAGAGTTGCCAGTTCCCAGGGACAGATCTGTCATCACCTTACGTTAGCTGATCACCAACTTTCTTCTCTGTTCTGACACATTCTCTTCTTTCCCTTCTTACCTTTCTAGTCATCACTTGTCAGTTATCTTTGCAGACTCATCGTCTATCCAAATAAAAAAATGTTGATGCTTTTCAGGCTTTGCACCTGACCTCTCTCTCTTTTTTCCCCTAAAACATGATCTCATATGAATATTGCCAGCCCAATTCTTTCCTGTGAGATCTGAGTTTGTATCCAAATGCCCAATTACTGTTTTGATTCATAATATGTTTCCTAAACTGAACTTCCAACTTTGTACTGTAGGTACGTTTCCAGCAGCCTTTACCATCTCAGTGTGTTCCGTGATAAAAGTATTCATGCAATCCTAATGTCAGAAGCATGAGTGTTATTCTTGATCTCATCAAGCAAGTCCTGTCAGGTTTACTTGGAAAATATATGTCAATCCATCTACTTCTCCCCATGTTCAAGCTGCCCTGATCTCTTTTGTCGGCTAGTGAAATAGCCTTTTTCCTGCTCTGTGGTTCTCTCCTTTCCACTTATTCTCTCTAGTTGACACCCTGAAGCCAGAGTGAGCTTTGTAAAAAACCTAAATTAAATCATATGAGTACTAACTATGTGTTAAGTTGATTCACATAGAATATCTCATTTATTCTTCAAATGATATTATGAGGTAGGTGCGATTATCACTCTCAGAGAGGTTACTTATCTAGGGTGACACAGGCAGCCGAGGGGGAGCTCAGACTTCAACCCAGGCTGCTTGTCTTTAGAGCCCAACTCTGAAACACCAGGCAATACTCACTTATGAAATGTACCATTTTCCTCCTAACAGCAACTTGAACTCTTGTAGCTTAATACTTCATCTGTATTGCCTCTGGGGACCTTGAAAATTACAGCTGAATTCTTTACAATGGCGGTCGTTTGTTTTCCTGGCACTCAGCGTCAAAGGGAGTCTAGTTTTAGGCAGCTGAATTAGGACAAGCTTATTGGGACTTCATCCTGAACTCCTAGAGGGCTCCATTCCGGTAACCGGGATTTTATGCTCAGTATTTTATGATGCTGTGTATGTGGAACCAGTATGGCAAGAAATCTTTTTCTCTGAAACTACAGATTAATTTAGAAAAGCACCAAGGTGAAATAACATATTTACATACTCCTCTCTGTAACTGCAGAGTCCCCACCACAGTCTCTTATCAGTTAATCATAGTAATCAAAGATGCAGAGAAAGACTGCTATCATTACATGACAATTTCCCCGTGCAAGTCTGCATTTAAAAAGCACCGTTAGTTTTTTTTTCCCTCTTATCCATCCTTCCTATGTTTCTAGATTCATTTTTCTAAAATTCAGATCCAGTGAGTTCATGTTTTAAACTTCATGTCTGCTCTGCCTAACAAAGGCCAGACCTTATTTTGGCAGTGCTTTTTTAGACTTATCTCTGCCACTTCCATTTATGTATATTGTACCCTCAACAACCAACCAGCTACTTTTCCCTGCACAGGCTCTTGTTTTCTCGTGCTGCGTCTTTGTCATCTTTGTTTTATTAGCTTCTTCAAAGTCAAATTCTTCATCTTCCCCAATGTCTGAATTGAAAAATCCTTACTTAACTCTGTGAAAGCATACAGCCTAGTGCTGGGTAGATAGTACATTATTGTCACTAACCTCTACTCTTTATTTTTATCATAGCACGACTTTTTATAGAAGAATGGCTCAGGAAAGTGATCAGCAAGGAATGGATAGAGACCTAGGGTGTTTGGATAGTTTGTTGGTAGGATGCAGCGAGCAGGGGCTGGGCTGTGTGGATCCACTGAAGAATGGGTATGCAGATAGAGGTCACCAAATCAGCAGGCTAGCTACCAAGAGTGGGTGTCTGGTGAAGTCCTGGATAAAGTAGAAAGGAGCAAGTCCATAGATAAGAATTAAGTCAGTATGTGATTTTATGGGGCCACTGGAAGGATCAAAAATGCCAAAGGTAAGAATTATGGGGATGGTAGAGGAAAATGGTCAGGGGTGTGGTAGGTACATGGTAGCTGACAGCCGATTGCTAAGAGTGTGTTACTGTGTGTAGGGGTCCTCAAACTTTTTAAACAGGGGGCTAGTTCACTGTCCCTCAGACCATTGGAGGCCATACTGTGGGCCCTGGGATGAGTTGGCTGCTAAGCAGGATAGGCAGCAGTGGCAAAAACACCCAGTGGGCCGGATAAATGTCCCTGGCGGGCCGCATATGGCCCGTGGGCCATAGTTTGAGGATGCCTGGTAAGCTTGAGGCTTGAGGTAGGAGGAGGATTTTGCCCAGGGAATGAACACTCTCCTCAAACTTTACTGCTAAATTTCCTTTTACAGAAGCCTTCTGGAAAAGAAATAAGCTTAGAGAAAGAAAGCTGGTTGCTTGGTTGCTTGAGGTCACACTGCTAGTTATTAATTATTAACCTTTATGTTACCGGTGCAACCAGGTTATATACTACTCCTCAGAAGGCCTTTTGTTGATAGTTAAATTGTGAGTTGTGATAGGATTTAGGGCCAATGACAGGGAGAGTGGAGGTTCATTCACACAGGTTCTGAATGCTAAAATAAAACTTAGCCTTTATTTCTTAGGCGATGGAAAGACATTTAAGTGTAAACTATAAACATGCTAGATCTAGGTTACATTTTAGTTTAGACATCTTTTTGTGAGTATACACCTGCAGGACAGAGACATTCTAACAGTGTTGGAATGATACATGTATCAGTCAAGTTTAAACTTGGATCCTATTATTGTACCTCATACCTTGTGGTATGCTATAAGTTAAAACACATTAAAATTTTTGTATTATAGGGTGGCACCTGTGGCTCAAAGGAGTAGGGCATAAAAATATTATTTAAACAATAATTTGTTCTATTAAACTTGGATTTAAAGAATGATGGTTTAGGAATTACATATAGTTATTGCTAAATTCCTGTGTGATCTGGGACAAAAGCTTTCATTTCCCTGACTCTGTTCCTTTCTAGATGACTTATTTAACAAATTTGTGGAAAGCAGGTGAGTGAAATTAGTAGAGTCTGAAGTATTAGACACATATAATTAGAAAAGAGCCTCTAAGTATCTACTTAATAAATATTTCCAGTTATTAACATGATCATAGTAGAAAGCAGTGCCATTTTCTTATTGACATTTTCCATTTTACTAAAGCAATGTAAGCTATATAAATAACAAACATTTTCTATGGAACTTCATAAAGTGCTTTTCTTTTTATATTAAAAAATATATAGCTGGGGCGGCACCTATGGCTCAAAGGAGTAGGGTACCAGCCCCATAAGCCGGAGGTGGCGGGTTCAAACCCAGCCCTGGTCAAAAACTGCAAATAAATAAATAAATAAATAAATAAATTGTATTATACTAGCTTTCCAGTGACATAATGAAAGTGGAGTAT
The DNA here is from genome assembly GCA_963574575.1 of Galagoides demidoff. Classification (NCBI taxonomy): domain Eukaryota; kingdom Metazoa; phylum Chordata; class Mammalia; order Primates; family Galagidae; genus Galagoides; species Galagoides demidoff. Next base: position 10,645 of record CAUYQV010087696.1, on the reverse strand, counting down.
TATGTTAAATGTGTTATTTTATGTAAGGTGAATATTATTACCATTCCTATAATATGGAATGGTATTCATTTCATTTTTAGGAAATTATGCAAAGAGCCTTAAAAAACAGGAACGGATAGGCAGCGAGCAATGTGATCAGGATAATGGAGATTGCACTTTGCACAACCCTGGGAAGCTCCTGGAGAACCCCGCAGTGAGAACTCTCCTTGTACTTACTGTCAACTTGTATTGTCACTATGGTGATTTGCAGGCAGATGGCACTGAAGTGTCCTGAGGAAGAGGTGCTTTGCTTTTCTTTTTGTCCACATTTGCAATTGCAGCTAGTGATCAGCTCAGTCCTGAATTTTTTTCTCTATTCCAAAGTCCTAGGTGTTAAGATTACAGTTAATTATTTATTCATCATCTCTATTTTCTAGTTCGTCTGGCTGTTTCCTTGGTATATAATAGACCAAGATTCCATTCAACCAGTAATTTATCTAATAAAAATGATTATAATAGCACCCATGGCATACGATTGTTGGGAGGATAAAACAAGACAATGAATACATTCGGAACGTGGTCTTTGGCTCGATAGATGTTAACTGTTGTATCCATTACTTGATTTATTTCTTTATGAAGTGGGCTCTGGGCTGAGTAGGTTGGGGATGAGAGTCTAGCTCTTCACATTAGGATCAAGTACTCCTCGGGCCTTGGATGGAATGGTCACTTGCTGGGATAACTCTGCTAGGATACTAAGTAAATACAGGCACCATGGTCGTTTTTCAGATAAGAGCCATTGTTAGTGTGTGGTTTATAAGGACAGGCCACTGCCCATCACCCAGAACCTGTCTGGTTCCCTGCATCTTGATGGAATAACCACAGTGCATTTGTCTTATGCCTCTACTCTCTCACAGTACTCTAGTTAGGAGGGCATAATGGCAAGACATGTAGAGGTCAATAGTGCACCATCCAGGATGTTTTTCCCTACTGTGGCAATGGTTAAAACACAGGTTCCGGAGTTAGATTACCTGGTACTAATCGGATACTAATTCATAGCTTTCATAGGAATGTCATAACCTAATTATAGTGTCGCAACCCGTCGGGCCCCTATGGCCCTGGTCTTGATTCCCGCAAGAAAGAACCAGGCATGACACAGAATACAAGTACAAGCTTGTGGATGGCGGGCTAGCTCTTATGTTCTGGGTAGCCCTGAGCAACCTCCACACCAGCCTTTTATTGAAATGATACAGGTGAGGGGAGTAATTAACAATGACTATGTGCTGAGGGCACGGGCTCCTTCTCCATAAGGAGCTCCTGTGGACGAATAGCCCAAGAGTCCACTCCCCAGCTGTAAATCATCTCTCTCAGATGTCATCTGGCTCTTGGTATCCTCCACATATAGCCTTAGAATATGGGAAGGGGGGTGGAGAGGGGAGGTCAGAGGGGTGGATGGGGAAGGGAGGGTGATTGGTGGGTCACCTCTATGGTTTTTCTTACAAGGGTACAAGTGAATATTTCTAAAAACAAAGTATGAATGTATTAATTCAATAACTAAGAAAATGACATGAAGGTTATCTTAACCAGTTTGATGAGAGTATTTCAAAATGTATATGAAAACAGCACACTGTACCCCATGATTGCATTCATGTACACAGTTATGCTATAAGAAATAATAAAGGAAATTTGAATGGGGAAAAAAAAAAGATTACCTGGTACTGAATCCTAGCTTTGTCATTTACTAGGGAGGTGACCTTGGGGATTTGGCCACACGATACATTAATTTACTCTGCTCGACATGCATACAATGGGTTTAAGAAGTCCTTATATTTTATGGTGTAGGAATTAAAGGTGTCAATCCATATAATATACTAATAACAGTGTCTGAGACCCAAAATTAAGTAAGTGTTAACCTAGGTAAATTTATACATTGAGGTATGCACTAAAAATATTTCTTGAGTGCCTATTGTATATTCTATGTTAAGTATTGGAGTTTGCAATAGATTCATATTCTGATCGGCCCTTCATGCTAGCAGAGGAGACAGATGACAGAGAAAGCAGATGAATGAATCCCAGAGTTCCATAAGGATGTAAAGGGTGGAAAGCAACTGGGGAGGGGCTAGTCCACCCGGGGACATCAGAGAGGGTGTGTCTGGGGAGGTGACTTTTGAGCTGAGTCCTGAAAGACAAGAAGGAACCAGGTCAGAGATGATTCCAGTCAGGGCTAACCCAAATCCCCCAGTGCAGGAATGGAATGAGCTTGGTATGTTCAAAGAACAGATAGAAATTTGACATTGTTAGAGGAAACTGGAGGACAGGAAGTGTCCTTGTAAAAACCCATGGGGGACAGGTCATGTGAGGACCGTAAGGAAGAAATGTATTTTATTCCAAATATAATGGGAAAGGAAAGGAAGAGGATTTCAGGTAAGAGAGGGATAACACCCTGCTTTATGTTTTTATAAAAAGTAGCTCAGGTTGCTCTAGGGGGGTTGGATTTGAGGAACGAGAATTAAAGCAGGAGACCATAAAGCTGTTGCAGTTTACTTGATTTTGTGACGTGCAGTAGACACTTAGGAAATGCCTGTTGGATGAAGAAAGAAGCTGAGCAAACCAGGAAAGTCTGTAAATTCCATGTGTGACAGGTACCTTGCCCTTCATTCCTTGCAGGTAGAGGCTGGCTGTGACCTCCCCTACCCCCCGGCCAAAGGCATCTGCTTTGCTCTCAATAATTTGAGGGAATATTCCTAAGGTCATAACAGTGGCAAAGGATTTAGAACGAAGGAAGAGAGTGCTCCATGTGCTTTCTTTAATCTCTGCATTTTCAAATATCAAATTTAGTGACATTAAGCAGGGTTTTACTTTCTATTTGGACACATGAACAACTTTAGAATAAGAAGATTATGAGTTTGCAGTACACTAACAGCACTAGAGTTTTCATTTAAATAAATGCGTTCTTTAAGGAGGGGGTAGGTAGGAAGACTTTGGAGACTTCTAAAAGCCATTATGTTAGCACCAAAAAATGAAATTTGACCTGAGTCTGAGACTGGAATCTTCTCCACAGTCAACAGCTATCATCTCTTGACTTCTGTTGTTTGGATAAATTTAAACCTAAAGCTTGGTGTTTCTAGTTGTATGTGGGAATTTTTTACCTTATTATCATCAATCCTAGAAGCTTTTAATTTCATAATAATTCATTAATCTTTTGTCATTAGCTCTCTCCCTAAAATAGGCTTTAACTCAAGATAACACTCAGCTTGACTTTCAGATGGGAAGCTCCAATTTTAAAGGTAGAAAAACAATTGGATAGAAGAGAAGAAAGAATGAGTGACAAGCGGGCTACTGAACCTTAATGGAAAGGCTTGGAACTAAAAATTAAGCTTGGCTTTGACTTTGGAGACAGCAGAATGAACATGCTCTTTTTGATGTCATAGCCAAGAGCAAAACAATTAGAATCGAAATTTTCACATAACTTTAATTGTGGAATCAGATAGGAAGAGGAAATTCTATGTTAACATCCTGGAACTTTCAAGGTAAAGAAAGTTTTTGTTTGAGTCACCTTAGGTTATGCCTGAGGAATTTAGTGCTTGTGTAATCTGGAAAGAAGAAAAAAAAAGAATGATGATAATTTATTAGTTGCTAGTATTATAAATTATAGCAAGTTGCCAAAATTCCTGGAAAGTGCTATGTTTTCTCTATTTTTTTTCATCATCATGCAGACAAATGTTATTATTGTAAGCGAGAGAGAAATGATTTTTTAAAAGCCAGTGAGAACTTCTCTGTCTTTCCTTAATATTATTTATGAGTGTTTCAAACCTGATGTCCTATGGAATTATTCAGATGTAAAGTACTTTAAATCCCAGAGTCAGCTCGAATGCATCCACAAGGAAGGAGTCTAAAAGACACTGATTTCAGGTACTGCATTCCTTTAGATCAGGAGTCAGCAAATCATGACTGCTGTACCAGTCATGACTGGTACTGATTGCATTTTTTAGTTCATGTGTATTAGTTGTATGGATGACTGTTCTTGTAAATAAAGTTTTATTGGAACACAGCTACACTCATTTGTTTATATACTGCCTATGTCTATTTTCATGCTATGTTGGCAGAGTTAGGTAGTTGTGACAGAGATATACTCCCCAAAGCTATTATGATGTGGCCCTTATAGAAAAGTTTGCCAATTCCTGCTTTAGGAATTGTGAGTTTTACAATTTGCCATCTTTAAGTACCAACATGAAAGGTAGAGAGAGGAGTGGCTTCTCTTCAGGAACTCACAGGTGTGAAAACATAAACTGCAACAGTATTAGGATGCTCCTGCTTCAACTGTATTCCTCAAATCCTCTGCAGCAGCCTCTTCTAAAAAAACACCTCCCAAAACAAAAGCCATAAATCCAGGCAAATTGTTTATCAGTCTTCTCTTGACAGCCTGTTTTTTGTGAGTCCTAGTGACTCATGTATGTGTGTATGTGTGTGTCGATCACTAAATAAGTTTTGTAGCTCCAATAAAGCCTACTGTCCTAGATTTTATACTTGGCCATCGGAGTTTATGGATGACCACGGCCATATCCCAAGGGAGATGACTCACAGTATGAACTTCACAAGCTACATATCTGCAGTCTGGGCAAAACAATAACTTGAGGGAAGGAAGCTCATGTTGGCAGAGTCCTCTGGCTCTCTGGATCTGTGTTGAACAATGAGTGTTTTCCCCCAAAATTATTACAGTTAGAGTTTTACATAAGGAAACTGAGACTCAGAGAAGTTATTTGCTTAATACAGCCCATGGACTGAGTCCAGATCCAAACCTGTATTTAACCTCAAAACCTATATTTTTCCTTTCTACCACCACATTTGGCCTCCCCCTGGGTGAGCTGTATACTTAAGGCAGCCAAATACAGCAGATCTGTATTGATAGCAACAAGTCATTTTTCCTTAACTTCACACCATCGTATGCTGAATGTATAGGCCAAATAAATATGATTTTTTTTCCTAGGTGCAAAGTGAGAGACTATTAGTTTCTTCCCACAGACGGCTATTGATAACTCACGTCTAATTTTTTAACAGTGAATCTTCAAAATGGTTATAAAGGGCAATGTTCACACTTCTTGGGAGATTTAAAACATTTTTTTTTTTTTTTTAGGTAGAATGAGACATATCCCCCATCAGAATTTTCATCACATTTAATTTTTCAAAGAGATACAAAGTCCTTCAAAATGCCACAGCTAAAGGTTGTGGGGGGCATGGGGAATTTGAGATCAATTATATGGGTAGCCTGCTGCGATTTATCAGCTGAAGATAACATCTATGTGAATTTAAAGAAAGGCTGGTCAATATCACAGCACAGAGATAGGACACAGCCAGGGTAAGAGTATTAAAGATAAAAAGGGGAGAAGTGAAGCCTCTCGACCACGACCTCCACGAATGCGGGCATAGGGAGTAGATAGGAATGTTGAGAGTGTGCCAGCTATTTCGGTGTAATCGCTCAGGCTTTAGTCATGCTAGGGCAAGAATTATTCATTTCTGAGGACAACAATCCAGTGTTCATCCTGGGCCAATCGCAGAATCAGGTGTAGTGGCTTACACTAGGCAATCTGTAACAGCCAAAGAGAAATTGGCTTCATCACATCACTCAGTTTTATTTTCCATTCTCCAAAGTGGGTGGAATGCATGTATAAAAATAAACCAAAGTGGTAGTCCCTTCAAATTCATTTAAACATTACATGGTATTAAATAAAATTACCCCTTAGACTAGAATAAAAAATAATTGTGGATGAATCTCCTTCCATCTTTGAAGCAGGTCATCCCTCTCCTTACTGGTTTCTTCTCATGGACAGAAGTGGGTTATAAATAATGGAACAGACCCCTCATTAGGCTGTGTACTTGTATGCTATATACATTTCGTCGGGGAAAAAAAATCAAGTTCTAGACAAAATTAATGAAGGCTGTTTATTCATAAACCTGTGGCAAGGGAATCCGTCTGCCATTGCTTTTGTTTCTGCAGGGTTCGAAAGTGGCAGAAAAGAGAATGTGTTTTATGGAATTAAAGGAGGAAAGGTTGAGGCAGTGTCTGATTGGCGAGCCTTCTGTAAGGTGATTTTTGGAAGCAGGGGAAACTTTCTAATTGGTCTCGAGGAACATTCAGAGTCCTTGATTGACTGCAAGGGAGCAAGCCAGTCATTTAGAGATCCTTCTAAAGAAGAATAATTGTTCCATGTTAGGGGTGGATGGCTTCCTGTGGCTGACCATTTTCTGGAACAAATTGGGCTGAAGAGATGCTTCTTTATGGTCAGACTATCATAACGGTCCTCATTAGGGGGCGGGGGCTGCCATGGCAGGCTATCTCTCAGGGTGCACTCTCCCTAGCTCTAGTGGAGACGAGGGAGTCAGGGCTTCCATGGACCAGGGTGTGTTCATGAACCAACAGTTTTTTTCACTTATTTGAGTTCAGCTTCCACTTTGCCATTTCCTATAGTTTGAATTGTACAGTAATACAGAAAATAAAAAGAGTCCACAAAGAAGAGAAATAGCCAAAGAATGGGTGTTAAATGGGCCAGAAACATTGGTCTCAGCTGTGTTTATAAAGGCTAGTTCATCTTCCCAGCATTCCTGACATCGTTTGTGGTGGCTGATGGGCGTGGGTGTTAGCCACGGAACTGTGGTTAATGCTGCTCTCTAGGAGGGTAAGCAGACTACCGTATGGCCACGATGTGGATCATAAGTAATGGGAACAGGCCCTGGGGTTCTCCTTATTTGCTTGTTCGGTGTTTATTTTTCCAACTCTAAGAAACTCTTTTAAAAAGAACATTTATGTTCATGGTGTTGCAAGATATTTCTGACTTGGGGTCAGGGTATCTGAGGTTTGGGTTCATCTCTGTCACTTTTCAGCTGTGTGACCTCGTGCTCACAGAAAGACCTGGTATCTTGGAGTGGTACAAATTAGGAGGGATGAGAACAATCCCATAAGTGCAGAGAGGTCTGCTTAAACTTCAGCTTTCTTGACCTGCTTACTTTCAACAGAGATACATTTATCTTCATAGATATCTTTATGAGTGGGTGTGATGGGAGGTCTTTTCTGTTAGTTGGTCAAGATTTGAGTATGAGGCAAAATCACTAGTTCTTTGGGAAAGAAATGAGAGTTCCAAGGATGTATATGTGTTCTACTAACCAACTATCCTTTTATTAGGTACAGTCTCTTTATGAGTATCATATAATTGAAAAAGCCTGGAGCTTCAAAACAAAATAGATTTGAGTGTTAACCCTGGTTATGCTACTTGCTAATGATACGATCTTATGAAAAATGCCTTACGGGATTATGAAGGTCAAAGATAATGAAGGCACATTTCCTGGCACATAATAGGTGTTCATTAAATGGTAGCTATTTTTATATGACCTTCAGGCAACATCGGAAGTTCCACTTGTGGATAAATACCCCTTTCCCAAGACCCCTTCTGGAATTAGAAAATACCTCACAGTACTCAATAGTTTTTCCCATGCTGTGTAAACAGCTTAGATAAAGGCCTGAAAAACTTTCTTAGCATTATAAAGTGTACCTGGGGGAATTTCCAGCTAGTTGAAAATTGACCTTTATGTAACTCTGGTTTAAATAAGTTGGTTATGTGAGAAAAGGGACTCAGTTAAAAAATGAGGTTATTTCTAAAGCTGATGGCAAATGCACAGAGGCATGGATAGAAGTGGGTAACGTATGGAAGTTCATTTTCAATTTTGAGGGCATATTTTTTTAAATTTTTTAAAAGAGTTTCCTACTAAGGGACTAGGCAGTAGAGAAAACGCTCATATAGGGAAATTTGTATAGGGATAACCCTTATCTAACTATGCTTCTGATTTTGATTTTTATATAAAAATATCAAAAAAAATCATCATAGATCTCGTCCATTGCAGCATTATCATCTATCCAAACAGTTATCTGTCCATCCAGTTACCGTCTGTAATCACTGTTTTGAAACGTTATTCAGCCTGTATTTGATACTAGATCCTATGTGTACTGGGGGAGAAAGATGCAAAAATGTAAGACAGCCTGAGTTTGAAAAAACCAGGCCAATGAGGGAGTAGATACATTCATGAATAAAGACAATGTAATTGGAGTTTACAGAATTAATTAGCTGCTCCCAGTGGCTCATGCTTATAATCCCAGTGCTTTGGGAGGCTGAAGTGGGAGGACCGCTTGAGGCCAGGAGTTTGAGACCAGAATTCAACTATTAACTAACAGAAGCTGGGAAGAAGAGATGGTGGCGCTTTTGTTAAGGGAGGTCCTGAGTCACGAGAGTATACAGGTTGCCAGGGGGACCCAGGAGAAGGAAAGAGGACAGGAAGGAAGGACTTTTTTTGTGGCGTCACACTCAGAATGTGCTCAGAAAGATGGGAATACATATGCTAAAAGGACAGGTGAGCAGAACGCCCCAGGGGAAGGAAGGACATGACTAGTGGCTCTGAGGATTCCAAGGCGATGTGATTTTTTGTTTCTCATGTCTAATATTGATTGATATTCTTGGTTCAAGCTTGTTACTAGGATTCAGTAACTAGTTTAGGATTTTGGTCCATAGTGACTTGGATCAGTCTGGCAAGGTAAGCAGACTAGAAATATCCATGAGGAGTAAGAGGAGAGTGGGCAGTAGGGACTCTAGGGAGGACCACTCTGTGGTAAAGAGGGTCATTCTGAGCCGGCCAACTGGCATTAGGTCTGGCCCTGATAGGTATTAGCTGTATAACCTTAGGCAAGTTACATTACTATTGTGTGCCTCAGTTTTCCCTATCTGTGAAATGGGATAAGGTTCTAGTGAGAATTAAATGACCTGATGCGTGTAAAGACCTTAGAATAGTGTTTCCTAAAATGATGACAATAATGATAACATAATAATGATGATGATGATGATGATGATATCTGCCTCTCAGAGAGAAGGAGACAAATTGAGGCCCCTCTTCTTATGAGGCACAACTCTAGGAACTTTTCATACTTGACTAAATAATTCTTAGAAACATCTAGTGAAGGTATTTCTACACTATTCTAAAAGCTGATTCTTCTTTTGGCCTGTTCTGTTCTCCCCCATGCAGTGTTCTCTAGAACTCTCTCTGCATCTCGAGCACAAGTCCCCTGCATCCTCAACCTCTCTGCGGTGTTTGTTAGCCTCTTTGAATTCCTCTGGGCACACAGCTCTCCTGCAGCTCTCTGAGCGGAGGTTGTATTTTCTGTACTCCCTAATGTACTTTGGAGCCTGGAGGCAGCTTAGCTGCAAAGTAATTTCTTCCTTCTTCATACAAAACCTTTTCTTTTCTGAAGTCCTAGCCATCTGCTCCTAACACCTGTTATCACTTCTAGTTGTCGTCAGTGACAAATCTCTTGGCCACTCCCCCTCATTCGTTAAGGTCCTTGGTACCTAGCTGCTCAGGCTTCAGCTCCGTGATGAACTGTGCCATCATTCTGGGTGAAAGTCCAGCCTCGAAGATTTTTACCTCTTGGACTGCAATCATCTTTACTCCCATACTACTTGCCCATGCTCTTGACCTTGCCATCACTTAACTGCTCTGCTCCTAAAATTGCAAACTCAGACTAATCTCTAGGTGGGATTGTTTAGCCTCACACTCTGGCATGCTGTTACTCCCCTCACTGCCGCACCACTGCCAGACTGCTGTCCTCATCCACCCTCCACACTGCTTTCAGAATGATGTTTTAAAAATGCACTTGCAATTCTTTCTAGCTGAAAACACTTTAATGATTCTGTATTAGTTCGTGTATTCATTTACAAATATGCAACAGTGTGTTAACCAGTCAAAAATCACCCCTTTCAATAGACACACATATTTCCTTGTGTTTAGAATGAAACAAAAATACTTATAATGCCTTTCCACTCTGAACTAAATAAAGTCCTAAGCCCTCTGCTAACTGAATGGACTCCTCTTGGCCAAATAAATCCCAAAAATATCTTAAAACTGAGTTTCCAGCCATGATAGGATGGGAGAGATCCAGCACGATTACACGTGCATAATTTCCTTTCTTGCATATTCACAAATATCCTATAGCTTGTATGCAAAGGGTCAAAAATGTATACTGATTTTGAGAAAGGAAAAAATATTAAAATTGTAATACTCAAGTCACAGTGGACTTGTGCGCTCACCAGAGATACTAGATACAAACATTATAAGATAACAAACGTTATCAGTATATATTGGATCTCACAATTTAGTACAGTATTTCCTTTCTTAAAATGTGCATACATATTTTTGACACCTTCTGTATCTGACCAGCCCCACTCATTGAGACAATATAACATTCTCTTCCATTGTATCTCTTCTTTGAAGCAAGCGTGCCTGGCTTCTGGCCGGAACTCCACTTCCCAACCTAGTAGGGTGGCTGTGCAGTGGGTTGTTACCTTGTGTGAGAACTAAAGCTCTCCGTTTTCTAAAGCATAACCCTATTAACTGTTTTCAAGTTAGCACCATGCTCAAGCAGCTTGCATTTTCACACAGCACCTAGGGCCCTGGTGTCCTCAGGCTGAAATCCACACCCCTCGGTGTGACAGTCAAGCCTGCCCTGATCTGGCCTGTGCTCCCCGCCCTCATGCTCCCTTGACTTCTGGCCTCTAGCACCTTCCTTCAGTTCTGTGAAGTCACATTCACAGACTGGGCCCCTTCACGCCCTGGGTCTTTCCTGCGGGAATTC
>CAUYQV010087695.1:0-10054 GCA_963574575.1 Galagoides demidoff | reverse complement strand
TGCCATGGCACTCTACCCAGGGGGATAGCTTGAGGCTCTGTCTCAAAAAAAAAAAAAGAAAAACAGTGGGAGAAAGAAGATGGTTACCAGTAAGACACAGGTAATTTATTTTTAATAAATTTTGAGGGTAAGACGAAGGGTCTCTAATATCACGTTATAAAACATTGATACTGGCCAGGTGCCGTGGCTCACACCTGTAATCTTAGCACTTCAGGAGGCTGAGGTTTGAGAATCCTTTGAGCTCTGGAGTTCCAGACAAGCCTGAGTAAGAGTGAACCCATCTCTACTAAAAAGTAGAAAAATTATGGGAGTGGGGGACAAACAGGGGAAAAAAAAAAGAAGGGAAAAATTAGCTAGGCATGCTGGAGGGCACCTGTATTCTCAGCTACATGGGAGGCTGAGGCAGGAGGATCATTTGAATCCAGGAGCTTGAAGTTGCTGTGAGCTAGGCTGATGTCATGGCACTCTAGCCTGAGTAAGAGAACGATACCCAGTCTCCCAAAAATGAAAAAAAAAAAAAAAAGAAAGAAAAAGAAAAATGTATTAACTTCTACTAAGAATATGGGGAGTGTATACATAGGTATTTTTATAAAACTTACCAAAGTTTTTAATAAGTTTATAATCAGCAGGGTAGGGTAATTAGGAAAATATCCTTATCTCAGAACGGTTTTGAAAATAACACTGGGTTTTGGGCGGCACCTGTGGCTCAGTGAATAGGGCGCTGGCCCCATAAACCAAGGGCGGCAGGTTTGAACCCAGCCCTGGCCAAGCTACAACAACAAAAGATAGCCAGGCATTGTGGTGGGTGCCTGTAGTCCCAGGTACTCAGGAGGCTGAGGCAAGAGAATCGCCTAAGCCCAAGAGCTAGAGGGTACTATGAGATGTGACACCACAGCAATCTACCAAGGTCAACAAAGTGAGACTCTGTCTCAAAAAAAAAAAAAAATTAATAACATTGGGTTCTATTTTTCTATAAGTATGCCATGGCCAAGTACAGGGTTACAGCATGTTGGACGTATTATCTCTGTATTTGCATTCAGCCCCTTCTTTAATGGCTCCTGACACAGCCATGGTCCTGGTACACTTCACTTCCAACTCATTAAAACTATAGCATATGGCTTGGTGCCTGTGGCTCAAGTGGCTAAGGCGCCAGCCACATAACACCTGAGCTGGTGGGTTTTGAATCCAGCCCGGGCCTGCCAAAAAACAATGATGGCTGTGACCAAAAAATAGCCGGGCATTATGGCAGGCGCCTGTAGTCCTGGCTATTTGGGAGGCTGAGGCAGAATAATGGCTTGAGCCCAGGAGCTGGAGGTTGCTATGAGCTGTGATGCCACAGCACTCTCTACCCAGGGCAATAGCTTGAGGCTCTGTCTCAAAACAAAACAAAACAAAACAAAACAAAACAAACAAAAAAACTATAGCATACTTGAACAAAAATTATGAAGAATCTTAGAAAGACTGTTTGATGCAATTTAAAAATACACTGTTACTTGTAGAACATTATTCACACATTGTTCCAATATTAGATTGCTGTTTTACACATAGACAATGTCTTTATCTAAAAGTTAACAACAAAAAAATGTGTACCCAAAATAGGATTTGGATGCTAGGTACATTGTCTAGTTCCGGGGAACATTTGAGAACAAAATGCTATTCACACTGAGGACATTTAGGTGATAAATAATAAATGACAGTGTGCCCATTTTTCTTTGTAAAGTCTTCAATAGTTTTGATAAGAGGGAACATCATCATTAAATATTTATTAAGCACCCACTAGAAATGTTTAGTTGAGCATGAAATGCACTAACCAGAACTGATGGGAAATTTTCATTTCATGTGTATCTTTTTGATTCCAAATTATATTGTAAAACTCCTTACAGTTCTAAAAAGAGTAATTGTGGACTTAGAGTAGTCTAGAAAGATTAAGAAACAGTTTTTAAAATTCATCTCTACTTTTGCTTTTAACTCTATGTGAAGTTTCTAACCTCTTACAGACCACAAACTACTTCTGTAAATTAGGGTAATGGTATCTGCATGTCCACTTAAGAGGGCCATTTGAGAATTATGAGATAATGTTCTTATAGCTCTTTTAACTATACAGATGAAAGGCCTAATTATCAATGATCAGTGGAATTACTCTGATGTCATTTTTCCTACTCAAGTTTTCTTAAAGTCTGTACTTGGAAAAGGTTACCCCCCCCAAAAAAAAGTGGCTTGTCTAATCTAGATGTAGCCCAGTTATAATAATTATAGAGCTTATGTAGAGCATTTAAAAGAATGCTAATAAGACATTATAAAAACGATAGCTCCCACGCAGAAAACCACTGAGGGTGGCATATTTTTAATTAATTACAAAAAAATACCAAATGAGACTTTTTGAGATGTCATAAACCTGAATATAGCTGACCCTTGAATAAATAACATGGGTTTAAATTATGTGGGGCCACTTTTATATGGATTTTCTTCTGCCTGTGCTACCTCCCAGACACCAAGACCAACCTTTCTCCTCCAGTTCCTCCAGCAACTCCTAGTAACTGCCAGCATTAGAATTACCATTCAAGTGTTCTGAGACCTCTCTGCTTAACAATGCAATTTATGAGATCTGTTCCATTCTTTAGCATCATTGGGATAAAAAAAAATCTGGCATCACAAGTAAAAAAATGTATATTAACTTTTGGAATTTGGTCATGGTGGGGGAGATCCTATATCTAATTTCTAACTCCTCATCCAGTGTTAAACTGTGTTAAATTAATAGATACAAGGTTAACATTAGGTTTTATGGTAAGTGCAGCATACATATTTCTTCTAATTTTTTTTTTTTTTTTTTTTTTTTTGTGACAGAGTCTCACTTTGTTGCCCTTTGTAGAGTACGGTGGTAGCACAGCTCACAGTAACCTAAAACTCCTGGGCTTAAGAAATTCTCTTGCCTCAGCCTCCCAAGTAGCTGGGACTACAGGCACTCGCCACAATGCCTGGCTATTTTTTTTTAGAGATGAGGGCTCACTCATGCTCAGGCTGGTCCCGAACCTGTGAGGTCAGGCAATCCACCCATCTCGGCCTCCCAGAGTGCTAGGATTACAGGTGTGAACCATAGCACCCAGCCTAAATTTTAATTAATTAATTAAATAGAGACTGTATCTCATTATGTTGCCCAGGCTAGTCTTGAGCTATTGGTCTCAACTGATCCTTCCACTTCAGTTTCCCAAAGTGCTGGGATTACATGTGTGAATCACCATGCCTGGCCAGTATATATGTTTAAATTATACTTTTCTAGCTATCAGGAAAGGGAAATTAGACTTCTGACTTATTCTACATTTAAACAAATTTCTACTGGATTACAAATTTAATGTTAATGCCAAAAACAAACCAAAAAAACTCAAATAGGAGACTTTTTTTTTCCTTTTTTATTTAAGTGGATTTAGGGAGTACAAGTGTTTTTGTTGTTACATGGATGAGACTATAGGCCCATTTGCATAGTAGAGATGTTTAGGCTTTTAATTCATTTGTGACTTGAATAGTGTACATTGTACCAATAGGTAATTTTTTTTTTGAGACAGCGTCCCACTATGTCACCCTTGGTAGAGTGCCATGGCGTCATAGCTCACAGCAACCTCAAATTCTTGGGCTTAAGTGATTCTCTTGCCTCAGCCTCCTAAGTAGCTGGGATTATAGGCACCCACCACAACGCCTGGCTATTTTTTTGTTGCAGTTGTCATTATTGACAGTTTAGCAGGCCCGGCCCAGGTTTGAACCCACCAGCCCCAGTGTATGTGACCGGTGCCCTAGCCTCTAAGCTATGGGTGCTGAACCCCAATAGGTAATTTTTTATCCTGTACCTCCCTCCCGCTTCTGAGCCCTTAATGTCCGTAAGTCACTCTGTATGATTATGCATACCTGCTAGTTCCTCCCACTTATACATGAGTATTTGGGGTTTTGTTCCTGGGCTTGCTCACTTAGAATGACAAGCTCCAGTTCCATCCAAGTTGCTACCAAAGACTTTATTTCATTCTTTTCGTTGGCCAAGTAGTATATACCATGGTGTGTGTATGTGTGTGTATTATGTTTTATCTACTCCTTGGTTGGTGGGTACTTAGGTTGGTTCTATATCTTTGCATTTGTGAATTGTGCTGCAATAAACACTTGGTTACAGGTGTGTTTTCAACATAATCACTTCTTTTCCTTTGAGTAGATAACCAGTAGTGGGATTGCTGAATCAAATGGTAGATCTATTTTCAGTTCTTTATCCATACTGTCTTCCATAGAGGTTATACTAATTTACATGCTTATGAATAGTGTATAAGCATTACCTTTTCACTATATTCATGCCAACATCTGCTATTTTTTTATTTTTATAATAATAGCCACTGTGATGGGGTAAGGTTGCATCTTACTGTAGTCTAATTTGCGTTTCCCTAATTATTAGTCATGTTGAGTATTTTTTCATATGTTGACCATTTGTATATCTTCTTAGAATATAAAATGTTTCTCTAAGCTGGTGGTGGTTCTCTACCTTCCTACTGCTGTGAGCCTTTAATACAGTTCTTGTGGGTCGCGATGCACAGGTTGAGAACCGCTGCTCTAAGCTGATAAGGATAATCATAAACAATCCAAGAGAAAAACAGGCACAGATGTACATAGGCAATTAACAAGAAATCAAGATAGCTAAAAGACATATAGCAATAGACTCAATCTTACTCATGGACAAGGAAATGCAAAGTAAAACAACAATGGGATGTAATTCATTAAAAATCTAGGTTGAAGGCTCAGCACTCATAGCACAGTGGTTAAGGCACCAGCCATGTATACCGAGGGTGGCAGGTTCGAACCTGGCCCAGGCCAGCTAAACAACGATGACAACTGCAACAAAAAATAGCTGGGTGTTGTGGTGGGTACCTGTAACCCGAGCTACTTAGGAGGCTGAGGCAAGAAAATCAATTAAGCCCAAGAGTTTGAGGTTGCTATGAGCTGTGATGCCATGGCACTTTATCAAGGACAACATAGACTCTGTCTCAAAAAACAAAAAATCTAGATTGAAAAAGATTAAAGAATTATAACAGGCTCGGCGCCCAGAGAACAGTGGTTACACAGTACCAGCCACATACACCAAGAATGAAGGGTTCGAACCCAGCTTGGGCTTGCCAAACAACAATGACAAATGCAACCCCAAAATAGGCAGGCATTGTGGCAGGCAGGTGCCTGTAGTCCCAGCTACTCGGAAGGCTGAGGCAAGACAATCGCCTAAGCCCAAGAGCTGGAGGTTGTTATGAGCTGTGATGCCACGGCACTTTACCGAGGGTGACAAAGTAAAACTCTGTCTCTAAAAAAAAAAAAGAAAAAAAATTAAAAATATGTATATACACTTTCCAAGAGAAATCCTACTTCCAGGGATTCTCTTACAGAAACAGGAGCACCAGCACTTAAGGATATGGATATACGCACACCTCTGGGGGGCTGTCAAGAAAGTATCCAGGCATGTAATATAAAAATAGAGACATATGTCTTTTGCCCAGAGACACCATCTTCTAGTAATTCACCAAAATGACAAACACAAAGGGTAAGGGGAGAGGCACCTGATACATGTTCTCTAGGCCTTTTAGAAAATATGGAGTTAGTCCTTTGGCCACATATATGCGAATCTACAAGAAAGGTGATATTGTAGACATCAAGGGAGTGGGTACTGTTCAAAAAGGCATGCCACACAGATGTTAGCATGGCAAAACTGGAAGAGTCTATAATGTTACCCAGCATGCTGTTAGCATTGTGGTAGACAAACAAGGGCAAGATTCTTGCCAAGAGGATTAATGTTTGTATTGAGTATATTAAGCAGTCTAAGAGCTGAGATAGCTTCCTGAAATGTGTGAAGGAAAATGTTCAGAAAAAGAAGGAAGCCAAAGAGAAAGGTACCTGGGTTCAACTGAAGCTCCAGACTGCTCCACCTAGAGAATCCCACTTGTGAGAACCAATGGAAAGAAGCCTGAGCTCCTGGAACCTATTCCCTATGCATTCATGGCATAATAAGCATATAACGTAGCACAGAGAAGAACCAATGGAACCATGTTATTAGGTACTGGAACCTATTTATTCCCCATGAATTCATGGCATAATACTTGTACAGCACAGTACACAGGATAACCAATAGATCCCATGTAACAGTGATATAAGGTGTTGGAAACTATTCCCCATGAATTCAAGTCATGCAACACTTTGTCACATTCAATGGCAAGGTGCCTCCTTGAGCTACTGGAACCTTTTCCCTATGAATTCATAGCATAATAGATATTAAAAATAATAGCCTAGGCTCAGCACCTGTAGCCCAGTGGCTAGGGCGCTGGCCACATACATGGGGCTAGTGGGTTCAAAACCGGCCCCAGGCCTGTCAAACAACAATGACAACTACAGCAACAACAACAACAAAAAATAGCTGGGTGTTGTGGCAGGTGCTTGTAGTCCCAGCTACTTGGGAGACTGAGGCAAGAGAATCGCTTCAGCCCAAGAGTTTGAGGTTGCTGTGAGCTGTGATGCCACAGCACTCTACCGAGGGCTACACAGTGAGACTCTGTCTATAAATAAATAAATAAAAGAATAGCATACTGCTACTGTAAAAATGTTTCTCATCATTCACTAAAAGTGTGATTTTTTTTCCCCCAAAGAAGTATTAAAGCAAATTTTAATAGTGTCCTAAAAGAAAATAGAGACATACATGCCTGCATACTTTCTGGACATCCCAAATATATACATATTTAAGGATTTTTTTTTCTGAATTGTTTGTAGTACAAAAATATCAATAAGAACAACAAAGCAGAAACACCTTAACTGTTATTAAATAGAGGAGAATAGTTGACTAGGATGTAGAATAAGTATTATGCAGCTGTCACAAAAAGAGTAAGTTATATCTGCATCTACTGAGTTAGAGAGCTGTCCATGATCTATTCAGTGGTAAAGCAACCTTCTTCAGTAATATGTAAAACATAATACAATTTTGATAAAAACATCCAACCATTCCCCAGCCTTCCATAAGGGTAATTATGTTTGTATTTGCAAGAAAAATTATGTGAAAGAATAATACCATTGGTAGAACTGGATATCTGACTGAAGTTTTGCATATTTTTGTATTTTTCACTAGCTTTTCTTCTCTGACCACAACACGACCCAAATGTGTATCTCAGGCACCAATTAACAAACACCAAGTGTACAGGTTATCTACTCTCTCACAGCATACTTATTTTTAGCCAACTCCACTGGGTACTAGGAACAGTGTGCTGAATAAGGCAGGCATAGTGCTAGCCTTCATCTTTACCCTGACATTTTTTATGAGCATTCTTTGGAAGCAGATTCTTCATATGATTTATACCACAGGTAAGTACCAGAGAAAATCACACCAAATGCCAGCCATTTCTATAGAAGAAAATCTGAAGCACACAACCACGTACATTTCCCAGGAAGTAGAAGTCCCTGGAGTGTTTACTTTAGACCTTTGAGAAGGCTTATACTCAGATATAATACTTTCAATGCTTCATACTCTACCACACCATATTTACTTAATTCACTCCATTTTTTTCTATTGATATCTGATGAAGGCAAGAGCAGAGAGAACTTTGCCTTTGCCTTGGAAAGATCTCCCTTTTTCTTTGATTTATTTAATTATTTTTTTCTGTATTTGAAGTGGATTTGAGACATAAAAAAATTTATATATCAAAATTTATTTATAAATCATTTTTTAAAAATACTGATTAGTGTGTAGCAAAGATCTCTTTTTAAGTAATGTCTCCAGGAATGCAGTCCAGTCTGAAGGAAGAGTGGTTTGTTTCTGAGCACCTACCATATCCACTCACTATGCTACTCCCTAAAAACACAAAAGTACTAAGACTAGGTCCCTATGCTGGAATTTGCAACTCTCTGAAGGATACAGAAATATAAATAGATGCTGTCCATAAAGTGAAGTACAATAGAAGTATGTGTGGGAGGCTATGAGAGTTGCCTGTGACGTGAATAACAATGTCAACTCTGTTTAATAGGCTGACTCCAGAAAATCCTCACTCGAGAGATAAAAATACCTTTAACTGGGGTGTTTTTATTTTCCATCAGTCAATTCTCAAAAATAGGAAGGGGGGATTGATTAGGTTAATCCTAAAATTGTCTATTTAAAACTCACTGTTTGGTCCTTTTATAATATTAACTCTAACAAGTATACTTAAAATAAATTTGTATTTTTATTATAAATTGGAATAATTAGTAATCTTTTTCCCTATCCTAAACCAAATTAAATACAGAGGGGGCCAAAAAAAGGTATACGTATTTTAAGAAAGAAAAAACTGTATTAAATTTGTAATACTCAAGTAACGTTACACCAAGAAGCATCTTGAAATTATCTTAAAGCAAAATAAAAAACTAATGTTCATTCCCTCTTTCAAACTTCTTGTCACAAGCCTTCTAGCCAAGAAACACAACCAATGAGGGTTTGTCCTTTAGGTCCCAGAAGATGTGTTATTACTTTTTTCATTCAACTTGTTCTCCTGACCACCCCCATTCACTCCTTCCTCTTCAATTGGCCTCCACCTAAGTTTCTATCTCTAATATTAACACTATCTGAGTTCTGATTATTTTCTCAAGTCAAATAAAGCACCTGGCTATAATCAATGAGAACCTCTTCTCCTATCATATCATTTCCTATCAGGTTGTTAACTCATTTTGGCTGTCTCACTAAAAACCTTCAAATCTCCCGTATCTGCTTCTGTCCTTGTTCTACAGAGTCCCAAAACACATCGAGTTACTGTCATGTTAAAACTTGATGTCAAGGCTGGATGAGGTGGCTCAGACCTGGAATCCTAGCACTCTGGGAGGTTCAAGCAGGTGGATAGCTTGAGCTTACGGGTTTGAGACCAGCCTGAGCAAAAAATTGAGACCCTGTCTCTCCTAAAAATAGAAAAACTGAGGCAAGAGGATTGCTTGAGCCCAAGAGTTGGAGGTTGCTGTGAGCTATGATGCCACAGCACTCTACCCAGGGCTTGAGACTCTGTCTCAAAAACAAACAAACAAACAAACAAACAAAAAAACCCAAAACTTAACGTCAGCATCAGAAAAAGTTTTACTATTCTGAGCCAGAATATAAAATATCTACACTTTGTTATGCTAAGCCAAGGTTTCCTAAATCCCAAATATTATGCATCTGGACAAAACTATTTAATAAAGTTGAACTTATTGATTGACAGTGGTATTCCCATTCTCCAAAAAAGGTCTTCAGTATCTTATCACCTAGCTTAAGAATTAATACAATTGTCTTAGAAGCCCCTGCACCTCTCTTCCCAAGTGTATTCTCCCATCTTACTTTTAGAGGTAACCACTATCCTTGTGGTAACTTCCAGCATTCACTTTTAATTCTAGCACAAGTTTTTAAATTTTTTTTTATTGTAGAGACAGGGTCTCAGTCACCTAGGCTAGAGGGCAGTGATACAATCACAACTCACTGCAGCCTCAAATACCTGGGCTCAAGCAATCTTCCTGCCTTAGCCTCCTGAGTAGCTGGGACCATAGGTGCATGCCACCACACCTGGCTAGTTTGTTTTCTTGTATTTATAGAGATAGGGTCTCACTATTTTCCACAAGGTGGTCTCAAGCTCTCGGGCTCAAGAAATCCTCTGGCCTTAGTCTCCAGAGTTGCTGGGGATTACAGATGTGATCCACCATGCTCACTCCAGCAGTTTTTAGTTCTGACGGAAGTCTTATTTACTAATTATTTTCTTTTATGGACCATGCTTTTTGAGGCTATATCTAAGAATTCTTTTCCTAACCCAAAGTTGCAAAAATTTTCTCCTAAGTTTTCTTTGTTTGTAGAGCAAATGACCCTGTTAAGAGAATAAAAGGACAAGTCGACATTTGGGAGAGGTTTTAGAATTTTATGATTCACTTTGAGTCAATTTTTTTTTTTTTGAGACGGAGCCTCAAGCTATCCCCCTGGGTAGAGTGCCATGGCATCACAGCTCATAGCAACCTCCAACTCCTGGGCTCAAGCGAGTCTCCTGCCTCCGCCTCCCAAGTAGCTGGGACCACAGGC
>CAUYQV010087693.1:0-17393 GCA_963574575.1 Galagoides demidoff | reverse complement strand
AAGGCAGTTAGGCCAAAAGGATTCCTCTGGTTCTTTTAGTTATGTAAACACCACATTAATCCATGTTGAATTGGTTCCCATACAGAAGCATAATGCAAGTGTAAATCTTCAAAAGGAATAGACCCTAGGCTTTATTTCCTGAGCACTTTTGATCACGGAACCCTTCTTATCCTACTTTAGGTAAAAAGTCTTCAGAGAAGACTATGGGAAATACTAGCAAAGATGGAAGTTAGAAAGATCCCTTTGGGGAAGGATATGGTCCATGAATGTGTGTAGCAGGAGTCCTCAGGGATTTCTTGTTCAGGGTAATCAGGCAATCAAAGCATATGGATGTATTCATCAAACATCTGCTATAATTTGGATGTTTGTCCCTTCTAAATCTCACAATGAATTTTGATCCCTGTTTTTGGAAGTGGGGCATAATGGAAGGTTTGGGGGTCATGGGTGGATCCCTCATGACCTCATGGAGGGGTGGTAAGTAAATTCTCACACTAATCTTTCCCTTGAGAGCTGTTTGTTATTGTAAAACAACCTGAGGTAGAACATGGTAGCTTCATGCCTATAATCCTTGCACTTTGGGAAGCTGATATTGAAGGATTGTTTGAGACCAGGAGTTTGAGACTAGCCTGAGCAACATAGTGAGACCCATCACCAATAGAAAAATTAGCCAGGTGCACACCTATAGTTCCAGCTGCTTGTGAGGCTAAAGCAGGAGGGTGGCTTTAGCCCAGGATACCAAGACTGAAGTGAACTGTATGTAATCATGCCATTGCAACCCGGCGTGGGTGACAGAGAGTGACCCTATCTCATAAAATAAATAAATAGCCTGGAACCTCCACTCCCTCTCTGGCTTCCTCTCCCACCATGTGATTTCTGCACATGCTGGCTCCCCTTCACTTTCGGTTGTGAATAGAAGCAGCCTGAAGACCTCTCCAGACTTTAATCTTGAACCTTCTAGCCAACATGACCATGACCCAAATAAAGCTCTTTTCTTTGTATAAATTACCCAGCCTCAAGTGACACTAAGTGGGCTAAGGCAATGTCAAATGCATCATGAAGTTTGCTGCAATAATCATCACCATCACCATTCACTGAACATTCACTTTGAATGGTGTTTTACAACCTTTTTTATCTCATGGCACACTTGAACCCATAGTTAAAATCCATGGCACACTTAAATTATGTTGATTAAAAAAGAATTTTTAAAAAAAGAGTATATTTGCTGTGCTTTGAACTTCTTTTGAAAATAAATTAATAATCTTTAAAAAATGTTGCAGTATACCTAAGAGCCTCTCACAGCACACCAGTTGGAAATCACTGACTGTGAGCTAGGCACATTACAAGATAGGCTTTACAGACCTGAGCTCATTTAACCCTCCTCTATTTGAAGAAGCTATTGCTATCCTCACCCTCATTTTCAGCAGAAGAAACTAAGGCTTTAAAAAGTCAAATGAGTTGACTTAAGTCTTACCACTAGTTAGTTGTTAGTGGCAGCTAGTTAGTGGCAAATCTGAATTCTAAACTAGATCTCTCTGACTTCCTCTGCCTATTAAAATACTGTAAAAAATTCCTTAGTCCTTGGCACACAGGAAACAACATGCACCAGGAAACAAGAGTTGATTAGATGTGTACGGTCACCATTTGGAGCAAAAGCTCATTTCTAGTGGCTCTAGACAGGACACATGCAGATCAAAGGCCCAGCTGATGTTCAGGGTTCACTTCTGCTTGGTTTTATGTGTTAAGTTTATCACCATCTTGTCACCATATTTTCATATTCTGCTTTCTTCAAATTCACCATATGGAATTTAGGAACACAAGGCACAGAGCTTGTATTGATTTTCTGACATTAATCCCCACCCCTCCACCTCTGTAATTAGCTATTAGTTGGGTAAAATGAGCAATTTCTGTGCCTCACACGTCCATCTGACAAGGCAATATTTTTATATTTACAAATTTCAAAGAGGAAAACTATTTGTTGCTCTCAATCAATAAACCTGGTATTTCACAAGGGAACTAGTAAAAATTTTTCCTCTGTGCAGAAAACTTCCTAAGATTTGCCTCAAACAAATAAGCTGGCACACTGTGTCATGAATGAATCAATGGCTTCTGGGGGAATTTCCCTCTGAGTGTTAGAATCACCCTTCCATATGCCACCTTCACTTCTGGTAGAAGAAGAAAGGATAAAGTAAGGATTTTTCAGATGCAAAGGAGTGTGCCGAAAAAAAAAAAATCCAAAATCTATCCATGAATAGATAATAAGTTTTCTTGCCTCAACTCTGCTACTAATAAGCTGAGTGACATTTCCCCAAACAACCTCTTCCCACTGCCTCACCTATAGAACAAAGGATTGTATCACTAAAACCTCAGAGCTCCAGCTCATGGATTCTGTGGATGGTGGGTTGTATGAAAACATTTGTATATTAGCCTGGGTTCAGAATCCTAGGATATGTGGAATCTGCCTGATTTACCCCAAGGGAGCTTCACAGTTTTGATCACAAAAATCTCAAAGCAAGAAGCTTTAACCTAAACCATTCCAGAAGATGAGAATCCAGTCTCTCTTTCAAGTGCTTTGAAAGGGTATCCCAAACACTACACAGTAGTCAGTTTCAGTGTTTACATAACATTCATGGTCCGTAAGTTTCTCTTTGTCTCTGGCCTAAACTTTTTTCTACAGCAGTAAAAAATGAAGACCAGCTTTACATTCTATTCTGAATCATGGAATCATGTATAGTTGGTGTTAATAAATTGCTTTCCAACATGTTCTTTTCTTATTTTTTGTTATGAATTTTAAAATGATTAATTATCTTAAACATACACAAAACTGTCTTACTCTGCTCTGGCTGATAAAACAAAATACAATAAACTGAGAAGATTATAAACAACTGAGTACAATATCATAACCCAGCAGCTTATAAATGCATCTATTTCTCATAGTCCTGGAAGCTGGGAAGTCCAAGATCAATGTGCCAGCAGATCTGGTGTCTGGCAAGTGCTCCCTTTCTAGTTCATAATCGTGCCTTTCTAGCTGTGTCCTCATATGATGAAAAAGACAAGACAACTCTCTGGGGCCTCTTTTAAGAAGGCACTAGTCCCATGCAGGAGGGCTTTGCCCTTAGGACCTAAGCACTTCCCAACAGCCTCTTCTACTAAAACCAACACGTTGGTGGTTAGGTTTCAACATATGAATCTTGGAGAGACACCAACATTCAGACCATAGCAAAAAGTGTTGAAAACTATATAACAGACACTTTTGTAACCATCTCTCAGTTATAATACATACTCATATTTTTTTCATTTTGGGTTAAAGCTAAGCTACTATTTTTAAAAGATATAAAACCCAACAGAGATAGTTATTCACCTGCTGATCCCAGTCCACTACCTTCCTTCTCTGCAGAGGCAGCTACTATTGGGACTTGTTGCAGGTAACTCTCAGACAGATTTTTATACTTTTATCACATATATACCCACGTATAGTAATATAAAGCATGGCTTATGACATATTAAATGCAGATGAATGGTACCCCAGTGAATGTGTCATTTTAAAAATTCCTTTTTATCCTCAACAAATGTTAAGACTCGTCCATATAGCATGTATTTTTGGATAACTAAATTGATCCCCAATTTTTTGCTATTATAGACAATGCTACTATGAGCATACCTGTTAGGCCCCCTTGTAGAGGAAATTTTCTCTAGGGCTTATACCTCAAAGTACTTGTACCAAAGTTCAGTTTTACCAGCAGTGCATAATTTCATCATTTTCCATATCTTTATTTGTAACACTTGGCTGTGCCAGACTTTTCTATTTTTGCCAAATGAATGTGTGTGAAATGACATGTATTGTTTTCCTTCATTCTAGTGAGTTTGAGCATCTTTTATATATTTTTACTGTACATCTATGGTTTTTTTGTGACTTCCCAAAGAAAATTCTTCACCCACTTTGTGTTTTGGACTACTTCCTGACTTGTAGGAATTTTAGGATGGGCTTCAGGTACCAACCCTTTAATGGTGTACGTGCTAAAAACATCCTCCATCCTTCAGCTTGTCTTTTCATTTTGTCTGTGGTTTCTTTTGTTATCTGGAACTTTGTCATTTTAATACAGGTAAGTGAGTCAACCATTTGCTGTATGGCTTTATTTTTCTGGGTTTTATTCAAGTAGTCCTTTCCTTTCCCAGTCCATTAGTATACTCTCCTAACAATCTCACACAGACTACTTGGCCTCTATGTCTACCATCTTTCCTGCTCAGTTGATTTTAAAGTATCATAAAGATTTTAGGTAGCCAGGTGTGATGACTCACTTCCTTTAATCCCAGGACTTTGGGAGGTCTAGAACAGCAGTTCTCAACCTGCAGGTCACGACCGACAGGAACTGTATTAAAGGGCCATGGCGTTAGGAAGGTTGAGAACCACTGGTCTAGAAGAAGGGATCACTTAAGGATAAAATTTTGAGACCAGTCTGAGAAACACAGAGAGACCCCATCTCTAAAAAAAAAAAATTAAAAGTTAGCCAGGCCTGGTGGTCTGTAGTCCTAGCTGCTTAGGAGGCAGAAGCAACAGGATTGCTTCAGCCCAGGATTTCAAGGCTGAAAAGTGAGCTATGATTGCACCCCTACACTCTAGCCTGGGCAAAAGAGTGAGACCCTGTCAAATAAAGAAAGAAAGAAAGAAAATTGAAAAGATTACTTAGGCTATCATGAACTCAATGTATCATTATTCCCAAAGATCTGAAAGAAGCAGACAGAAAATCAATCATTACATTATTAGATCATTTTCAAAATAATTATTATCCTTCAGGAAAATTACTCTCTCCAGGAAACCCTATTTTACAGCTCCTTGTACATCACTGAAAGTAATATGTTTCATGGTAGACAGGGTACAGCTTTGTAGAAAGACGTACCTGGATTTGTATCTTATCTCTGCTACCTTCTAGCTGATTTATCTCACCCATCATCTTTATTTCCTCTGAACTTCAGGGTCCTCATCTGTATGATATGGAGAGTGACTGCACTGGGTTGCGGTGCATCACAATTATATCCAGATTCACATGTCGCGCCTATAGCTGACAAACTCTATTTTTAAAGAGTCCTACATGCACTATTCATCCCCCTGCACTATTATATATCAGGGGGATGAATGTTTTTGGAAGGTAGCAAGGACAGAGCCATGGACATGCTTTTCAGCCCACTCCTGAGTGATGCAGAGGATCTCAGCAAAGACACATTCCACAGAGTCGGTAAAGACACGAGATTTGCAGCAGCCATTCTGGGGTCTGTCCAGTAGTCCCTGACTCCTTCTGCCACTTATAACAACACACAGACAGTACCTAAAAGGGCATGGAAACTATTAGGAAACAAAGGCCATCAGCTGATCTCATCTTTAGTACTTCCCTGCTCAAAGGAGTTAATTAGAAAAAAGGAAAACAATTGACTTATTTGGTATTATATAATTCCATTGTACTTCTGCCAGGTATCACATTTCACCACCCACTGCCATGCTGTCACCTCATGAAAGAACTTATTGTCGCACACAGAAAACAAGGCAAGTTCATAACTTTGCAAGAAGTATAATTTTACATTCTTTGTCTCATTGCAATTGAAATCTTCAGGTCAACAAGCAGTTATATTCATCCGACACGTTGTGCCCCAAATGAATGTTGCTCATGTTGGGATGGCCCTTGCCTGAGGAAAGACTATTTTTAGGAAGCTTGGCAAAGGAAATTGAACTTTTCAGCCCAAGCACGCATTGCCAAATAACTAACTCCACTAAATTCTTTCTTACCAAAAAGTGTGGGGGCAAGGGGAGCAACAAAAGAATGAAATCTTTCTTTTCACCATTTTGGGAATTATCTTCCCATGTCCAACTCTCTTCAGCTTTCAGCATCACCTTCAAAGAATTGCAAGAATAGCTTCCTAGTAGGATTGTAGAATTTGAAAGTCAAGCTGAAGGTCATTTGATCAGAATCCCCCATCTTTCCATGTCTTGGAGGAATCATGGACCCTTTGGTTTAAAATTAAAATCTGATGAGAGCAGGATCAGGTTAGTGCCCTTTATAGTTGTGTAAGTCAAATTTTGATTTTCTAATAAAGATTGAGGTGTTGCTGTTGTTGTTATTGCTGTTGTTGTGACAGAGTTTCACTATGTCACCCTTGGTAGACTGCCGTGGTGTCCCAGCTCACAGCAACCTCAAACTCTTGGGCTTAAGCGATTCTCTTGCCTCAGCCTCCCAAGTAGCTGAGACTACAGGCGCCCACCACAACGCCTCGCTATTTTTTGTTGCAATTGTCATTGTTGTCTGGCAGGCCACCCTTGGTGTATGTGGCCGGCACTGTAACCACTGTACTACAGGCAACGAGCCAAGACTGAGTTTTAAATATTATAAAATATGTGCTCTTTGGGTCAGGATTTTCCCTACCAGGGACAACAGAGTGTCTGAAGATACATGTTCCAGTCTTGGCGCAGTGACCGCAGGTGACTAATTTGCATCCCTGAGCAGCAGTTTCCCTGCACAGTTGGACCAGCACCTTTGTTACATAAACTCTTGCCTTCTGACGCGTCCCACTGTGTCCAGCGGTCCTGAAAGTGTGGGCCCCATTTCAGCAGCATCAGTAACATCTAAGACAGTGGTTCTCAACCTTTCTAATGCTGCGATGTATTTTCATTGTACAAAGGGGTTGCAACCCACAGGTTGAGAACTGCTGACCTAAGACCTTGTTAGAAAAGCAAATTTTGGATCACACCCACCAAATCACCAACTCTGGGGTGAGGCCCAGCATCTGGTGGCCTAGAAGCTCTCTGGGTGTTACTGATACACTAAAATATTTGAGAACTACTGGTATACATTGATTATTTTCCTCTCTGATTATTTGCAGTATAATTCAAAGCTCCTTAGTATAGTTCAAGGAGACCTCCAGGATGCTTAGGCCTCCAGGTTCATCCTCTAATGCTACCTGCATCTCCCCACTCCAGCCCTGCAACGGGCCACTGTACTGCAGAGCAGTGCTGATGCACTGAGGTGCCACTTCCTCTATTAAGCTTCTTGCTCTATCCACATTCAGTTTATTTGTCCACTGGGTTTTGCACAGGACTCTACTGTTGCATTGTTAATAATACCTTGTAAAATATCTGGATAGTCGGGTCTACCCCACTAGTCTGTGAGGTCTTGTTTGTTTGTTTTTGCAGTTTTTGGCTGGGGCTGGGTTTAAACCTGCCACATTCGGTATATGGGGCCAGCACCCTGCTTCTTTGAGCCACAGGCGCTGCCCATCTGTGAGGTCTTTGGAGATACACAGCCACCATCCTTTCTTTCATCAACTATTTACTGAACACCATGCTCACAGGTGAGTGCTCAGGCTACAATGGCACAGGTGGAACTTCTGTCTTCTGATCATTAAATCTTTAGCATCTGGCACAGTAAAAAGAGAGAGAGAACGAGGGGATTAGAATTTCCCAATGATCTACTCCAACCTCTCCGAAATCCCTAGATTGCTTTCAAGCCCCTCCATCATTTGACTCTGGCCAATATCTCCATATTAGCATCCACTCTTTCCACTCTTTCTTTATGTGGACTCTCTGCCCTTCATTCACCTTTCTCCTTGCTCAGCTGAATCTTCCAGATCTTTCCGGGCCCAGAATAAGTCCCAGGTCATCTCTGACAACCTTAGCTTCTTTGTCATCAATGTTTATTAACCATATCATTCCATCAACTATTACATATTACTGTTAGGCACCATGTATGTATTTCCGTTTAATAACCCCAGCTAGATTTTAAACTTATCTCAAAAAAGATTAGGCCTGGATCTCTTCCTCTGTAGAAGATAGCATACTTTTTAATCGCAGGAGCTCTGGAGTCCTGAAGCCCATGTTCCAATCCTGGCTCAAAAGAAGTGAAGTTGAATCCCCAAAGTCTTCAACGTGGACACACTGAAGCATCCTACAATGTAGGGTAGGTCTTGCCTCAGTTGCACCGAGGAAGCTATTATGTTCTTCTCCCTGTATCTTTGACAATATCCACAAAGAAAGCAACAGCTACAGAGGGAAAAACAAACAACTGGCTGGATTACTAAAGCATTCCTATTTGCAAAATTATTCTAGGAGAAAACAATATGCTGAACTTGCAGAGTAAATAAGTTGTTATGTTACAGGAACGAAAGCAAACCATCTTCAAACTTGAAACTGTAAACACAGTTCATATCTTTATCCTTATAGAGGAAGCAGCAACGCAATTATAAATCTGTATCCTGATTTTCATCAGAAAAATCAGACATTTGAAAATAGTCAATGATTTTTGGCTTGTCAGCATATCTTGGCTTAATTGCTTTATTCAACAGGAGGAAGCAAAGATAAAAATCTTGCCATTGATACATTTTAAGAACCACTGACACCTAATGGAAGGTTTTAAAAGAGCATGTGATTTCTAGGAAAATGTGACAGCAGCAGGCAGTGTTTCTCTTCTGAGAAGACCTTCTATCTCTTCTAACCAGAAGAATTACCCTGGAAGCTGATCCCTAGGATCTGGCAGAGGTTCCAGAGAGCTTAAGGTGATGGGAACTCTGGTCTCATGAGCACAGAGCTAAGGATGAAGGAGGCATCCAAGAGTTGTGACATATGTGGAGTTTTTCCACCTCACGTTGCGTTCCTCCCTGCTCACAGGTGTCTATTTCAGGCCTTGATTGGAGTGAAGATGCCTGTTTGGAGTGCCCCACTTGAAAAGGCCAATTCGTAATGGCCAGAGCTCAGAGGATTTCCACAGGAAGTCCGCTCTGCCTCAGCGCTAGAAATCTGTGTGGCGCCTACCATAACCAAGTGTCCCTGCAGGACCCCACTGGGAAATCATTCGAGTTTTATGAGGTTAGCTGCAGTTTTGTGTAAACAACATAACGTTTTATGATGGGAAACCTAGCCCTTTGCTTTTTATGGAAAAGCATCGATTAAGGCTTTTTTAATGTTTGAAATGTAAAGAAGTGTGAAAAACTAATGTTGTTTCAGAAATGGTCCAAAGAAAAAGATAATGCAGTAGCTACAAGTTTAATGACCTTTCTCATAAAATTATGTAGGGGATTTGTGATAAGCGTGGTAATAAAAATGGTTTTGTTGCCTCTAATTCTCCAGCTGTGGATTAAATGTTTTCTAATGGATAGTACCACTGCTGCCTCTACTCATTATTCATCCCATCACTGATGTAATATATTTCCAAGAGGAATAACAGTAAATTCTTTATATTCTTTGTTTAAAATATTTTACGTAGCAAGACTTCTTTTACTTTTATGATGTTTTTATTGGGGATTTTTTTTATTGTAAAGTTGTCAAAATTACCTTTTTGGAAAAGATGTCTTAAGTAAAAACCAAATTCAAGCAGTGGATTCATGTCATTATACAGGAATCAAAACTCATGAAATGAACAACATGAAAACTGAATCCCAACGTAAACTAGGAACTTTGGGTGATAATGATATGTCAGTGTGTCAGTGTAGGTTCATCCATGTGACACATGTACAACCATGGTGCCTCATGGTGACAGTGAGGAAGGAGATGGGTGTAGGGGCAAGAGATACATAGGAACTTTCTACACTTTCTGCTCAAATTTTCTGTGAACCTAAAACTGCTTTAAAAAAAAAAATTGGGGCTCGGCGCCTGTGGCTCAATCAGCTAAGGCGCCAGCCACGTACACCTAAGGTGGCGGGTTCGAATCCCAGCCCGGGCCCACCAAACAACAATGATGGCTGCAACCAAAAAATGGCCAGGCGTTGTGGCGGGCGCCTGTGGTCCCAGCTAGTTGGGAGGTGGAGGCAGGAGACTCGCTTGAGCCCAGGAGTTGGAGGTTGCTATGAGCTGTGATACCATGGCAGTCTACCCAGGGGCATAGCTTGAGGCTCCGTCTCAAAAAAAAAAAAAAAATCCGGACAGAGGCAGCTCACACCTATAATCCTAGAGCTTTGGGAGGCCAAAATGGGAGGACTGCTTGAGGCTAGGAGTTCAAGACCAGCCCATACAATATAGCAAGACCCCATCTCTACAAGAAATAGAAAACTCAGCTGTGCATGGTGACACTTGCATGTAGTTCCAGGTATTTGGGAGGCCGAGGCAGGAGGATCACTTGAGCCCATAAGTATGAGGTTGCTGTGAGCTATGATGACACCATTGCTCAGGCGACAGAGCAAGACTCTGTCTCACAAAAAAAGAAAGAAAAGAAAATTAAAGAAAGAAGAGAAAAGAAAGGAAAGAAGAGGAATAAGAAAAAAGAAAAAAGAAATCACTGTGGTGTGTGGTATGTGATATGTGCATAATTTCATTTTCTGAGGGTATGTGGGTTAAGCCTAAACCTCTTGGTGTTTCATCCTCAGTGACATGTTGCAAATCTTTCTAAAATGCATTATGCCTGGTGCTGGGCTCCGTGGCTTCCACCCTTGCTTCTGTGCAGGGGACTTGTTTTCCCCCAGAGTCCCACAGATAGGACTGAAGACAAAGGAGACTGCCTGACAGTGAGCTGCCCGAAGGCATACCCTGGAAACTGCTTTGCATGAGTGTACAAAGTTGCTTTTTGCCTTTTTCTTGTAAATGTTGTGGTTAGGGAAAGAAAGGAGAAACCACAATTAATGTTTTCTGAGGACTGCTGGTTCTTAAACCTCAGTGAATCCAGGCCTACCCCGACCAAGGATTTAGCTCCCTATAATAACATGGTGCCATTATCAAGCCAGCCAGCTTTTATCCTCAGGCCTTCCGAAGAGAACACAGTATTTGGAAGGTCAAAGCCAGTCCTGGGATTTCCAGAGCCTTATGTAAGGCCCATATCTAAGACACACTGGGGCAGAAGTTGACTGTCTGCTGGACTTTAGGCAGCACTGACTGGCAAGGAAAATGAAGGACTGAGTAGGTGGCCCATGGCAGGGATGACTCTGATACAAAGGAAGTGCCTATTTCTTCCAAAGTGGGCAGAGTGGATAAGAAAACTCCAGGAATAAGACACCTTAGGATGGATCCTGAGAGGGAACTAGTTCCAGTCCCCAACAGACCCTGGCATACATTCTCCTTCCCCACAGAGCCCTCAGTGTTTGGCGGATGGTTAACAGAAACTTTCTAATTCATGCTGTCCCTGAGAAGATCAGTGGCTCTCAGGCCAATGGCAGCACCGTGTCACTCTCTCAGTGATGTCATGACACCTTCGCAGTGTTTTATTGCTCTGTCCTCACAGCCCTTCAGTGTGACATGCGCATTATGCTGACAGTGCTTGCGCAGACAGAAAAACCACCCGCGCCAGGGCAGCTGACAGTCTCGCCCTGGTTGTCATGGTCCACCTTGAGAGAAGCAGACAGAAAGCAGACCCACCTTCACCCAGCACACCTCAGTCCCCGAGTACTGCCAGAACACACAGCTGCCACCCCGTCTGCTCCTGTCGCTGTACCTTTGACCTCAGGGCTGACCTGCGGAGACCACAGTTATTAAAGGAGCGAGATCTTTTACCCCTATGCCTGCCCCACGTTGCCCGTTATGGGTCCAAACTGAATTACATGTGGTGTTTTATGAGATGATCAAGTGTCAAGGAATGAAAGAGTGAAGGCTGCCACACAGACACCCCCCCCAACAGACCACAAAGGAGGGGTCATCCGAGCCTTGCTGGCCCTGGTGAAGCCACTGGCTGCTGCTCAGAACACCTCACTCCCGGGCAAATGCGAGGTCATGGTGTTTTTACCTTAGTTTCCCCAGAAAGGTACAGCCTTAGGAGAATAACTTTATCTCCTTCACTCTTCCTTCATTAAAGGAAAATCACTTCCCTAGAAAAAGACAAGAGAACTTAGACTGCTTTTTTTAAATGAAAGGGGAAATATTTTTTAAGAGAGAGACAACAGACAGAGACCAGGAGATCCCATCGCAGGCTAAGAGTGAAATCTGGGACTTACACAAAGGTATGACTCTTAGAAATGGATTAATTTTTAGATCTTAAAAAGCCATACGGTTTCTTTAAAGAGCAATGAAAGCCTGATTCAAGTTGTTAAATTTTATGTTGTGTGTAATGTTGTAATTGATGTCAAACCTTTCACATTTTCTTACCACTGACATTGGACAGTCTACTCCACTCAAGGGCTCAGTTACCGGAGTCGAGATTAAGTAACCTAACCAGGAAATAAGGGCAGAATGGAATTTTATTGCATGGAATTGAGAAGTTCAAATGCAAAATAATTAAGTCTGAGCCAAATATAGCCATTCTCTCTCCCATCAGTTTATTTTGGTGGATAATTGGCTGTATTCGGTATTTCACTGAGCTGCATATAAAACTTTATTGCCCTTGTAAAGTGCATGCTGTGAATTCTGATGCTTCTGTGTGTTTGGGGGAACATAATTGTTCCCTTTGCAGAATAGCACTGCTTACCTGAAACCAAACTAGGCTTCCAGGACGCCTGCTGCTGAAATTCCCAGTGCTGGAATATATGCAAGGGGCGCCGATCAAGGCTGAGGAGAGGGCTACAGAACAGTTGGACAAATAGCCGCCTGAACTCAGAGCACACGGAATGTAAAGACAAAGACACCAGTCCCGCGGGACATGGGCTCCAGCAGGTCACTGCTGGGTTTTTTGTGTTTGTTAAGTGCTTAGAATAAGTAAGGCCACACTCAGTGTGGTCGGTGATTCCATGTTAATATTACACGTGGGCCTTTTAGCAGGTGCTCTCTCCCCTTCCCTCTATCCTTCTCAGAATTGCAGGCTGTCTGTGTCCTGTGAGGGCCCACTTTACAGGGCATCCAAGACCGCAGAACAATAGGGAATTGACCTAATTAGGATCCTTTCCTGGGGACAACACTCTGCAACTATATATGGTTTCAATTAGGTTCCAAGAGCTTTCCTATTTTTTTTTTAAGCTTTCCTATTCTTTTGATTCCAACAATATGCCTGAGTCCCCACTCTGATTGTTTCTATAATCAGGTTTCTCAATGCATCCCCCAGGTAGCCACTGTGGCCTCAATTCTCTGCCTACACCACAGGATTCATCCTGTCCTTCCTGCCTTCTGGCTTTTTCTCAGTGTCCTTCATGAGACCTCTACTGCCCTCAGAAGCCTCACCACCCTTGCGATCTTCTGACGTAAGAATCCTCAGACTGCAGAGCTTGCAGGCACAGTAGAGCTGAGGCATCCGGAGAAAGTCATTCCTTCATTCCACATGTATTCCCTAGTCTCTAGTCCTTACCAAGAACTTTTCTAGGTACTGGGGATGTGATAATAAATCAGACACGTTCCTTAATGACTATGGCTCCATAATGACTTATGTCATATTTTACATCCTGGTTCTCTTAACCCAAGGAGCCTCTGCACTCTCTCCCATAAGTATATTTGTGTGTTTGTCCAGGAAGAGGGTCTGGAGTTGTCACCAGGCTCTCAAAGGGCTCTGGGACCCTTGCAAAGAAAAAATTACAAAACACCAGTCTAGCAGGGAAAGTGAACTATCAAATAATTATCATGTCATATACAAAGAGTCTTTTTTTTTTTTTGGATAGGGGAGTATTTGAAGAGATTTTAGTCCCGAGAAATTGATCTATCTAGACCAGGAATAGTATATTTATGATGTCAGTCCCTCTTGCTTCCATGGCAGACATGGCTAATGGATCACAGAAATCAGCCCAGTCTGGGTTCACCCCGGGGATCTTTCTCTAGGTTGCAAAACATCTAAAAAGAGTTGACATACCCATTGCTGTGTTCTCAGTGAAAATAAGCAAATGTGGGTTGTCATTCATTGTACGTTCTTCCAAGACTATATTAATTGCTTCTTAATATATTGAATTCACTCTCTTAAATTTTTTAAAATATTGGGAATACGAGCAGACTTAAAGAGACTTTTTTGTAAGAGAAGTGTGCACAGTTCTGAGCTCCTTGCATCAGCATTGGTTGAATTTGTACCAAGAACAATTATTTATGCCAGAGGTTGTGAAGGGGAGGGAGTATTAATCAGTGTTTTCAAAGGAGGTCTCATTTGAGTGCCTTTCTGAGAGGTGAGTGGGAGTGGGCTAGGAACAGGAGGTGTTCCTGGCAGAAGCAGGATGACGCAGGCGAGAGCAGAGACGGGAAGCTCTGGGAACCAGGGAAGGCCGAGAGTTCAGAGGAGCAAAGGCAAGAGTTGAGACTGCTAAGGCAGGCGCCTAGGACTCGGAAATGGCACACCCCTCTTAAGTTTTTAAGCAGGAACCAGAAGTCTTTCTTTGGGAAGGTGGATACCTAGAGACAGAGCACTGAGTCCAATTAAAACCGCCCACATAGTCTTGCCACCCAAAGGGAGGAGAAACTTTAGGAAAGGCACATGCCCCCCCCACCCCCCGCAGGTTTGCCTGGGATTTGCCTGCTGTTCACTGCCAGTCCTGCCCTGGGAAACCCCTCAGTCCCTGGCGAACCATGCTCCAGGTACAAGGTCAGCAGTGTCCCAGGAGACAGGGAGAAGGGAATGCCACTAGCAAAAGCACAGAGTCCTAGCAACACACAATTCTACCTTAGAGGAGACAGCTGGAGGGGAGACCTCTCTGGGGGCCTGAGTTTGGGATTGGGGACTTTGAGAAACATATATGTACAGTATTTCTCATGAGAATATCACAGTGCACCTCTATGCATGTCATCAAGTCCAAAAGCCCTGAGAGCTGCAGGCAAGGGGAGCTCTCCTCCCAGGGCAGTGTGGTGGGAGGAGGGAGAAAGGTTGGAACAGCTCCTGCAGGACAGTGCAGATGCGGGGGTGAGGCTGGAGGAGGCAAGCAGCAATTGCTGATAGTCCAGGCTTAGGCCGAGCACGGCTCCAGAACCGCAGAGCCCTCAGCCCTAAAACAGGACCAACTCCATCCTAATGTTCTGGAGGCCCAAGGCTAGAATTCAAAAAGAGGCCCACTTACCATTAGTTTATGGTCATGTTCTTTGTGCACCCCACAACCACCCACCCCTTGATGCTCGTTGGGGCCTAGGGTACCATCTCGCATCTCAGCAGCCACTACTGTCCTCCTGAGGAAAGCCCCACACAGGCTCTGGAGGTGAACTCACAGTCACTAGGACAGGGAATTGTGATGTGTTCAGAAGCCAAAGCACTAGAAGATGGTGTGGGGCCAGGTTTAGAATGGACACATCTATCGACCCAGCAGACTCCTTGTCCTAGGAGTGAATGGTCCAACAAGGGTCTGGGTGGACTCTTCTAAAATGCACTACCCAGGACAGGGTGGTACTGGCCAGAGCCACCTTGCTCCAAGTCTCTTTATTCTTCTCCAAGGCATCCTGCAGTTGAGTCTAGAAGGCCTGTTCCTCACTGGCTCACAGTCTTAGGGAAAGCATTTAACCTCTCTGCATCTACTCCTTATCTGTAGAGAGTATTGAACCACCAACCTCACGTGGATCTCAGGAGGCTCACAAGAGTGGAAAAATGTGGCAGGTCACGGAGTGCTCACAGGTGCAAAGTAGCATGGGATGCTCTCTGCCTAGTTGAAAGAAGGTTGCTTCCAGGGAAAGGTTGGGGATGGGGCACACAACCATCCTCTCCTCATCTAAACCCAGGCCCCAGTGGGGTGAGGAGGGGAAAGGCAATACATTGAGTTACAACTTAACCTTAGGGCTGCAAAGTGCCACATTCAGGGTCCCCTCATATATGTCATCTCTTCAACCTAACCCCAAGCAGAGCTCCTCTCTGCCATGGGCTGAGCTCTGCGCCAGTTCCAGGGCAATGAATGTGGGAGTCCCAGAAGCTACAATTAGGTTTTCTCTCTGGGAACTAACTGGGCACATTTCTGAAGCAGAGACGAGCTTGAATCCAATCTGTCTGTCTGTGACCCTCTCTAAGGCAGCAAGACTGACCACCCTCTTTTAAATTTTGAATGTCACCTCAAGTGGGCCATTTGCAGACTTCTTCCCCAGTTAACCTGCTTGGGGCAGGAGGCAATGGTCCCAGTGGGAGAAGTAAACCCATCACCCCTGCAGGATGGACCACATCACATGATGTCAAACCATGTTCTCTCTGAGGGCACACAGTGGATAAGGAGCCACTTGCCAAGGCCAGAACCCAGATAACTATGAAAGGCACAGAGAGGGTGAGAGAGGCCAGGAATTTCAGGAGGCTGCATGGGCACGGTGTGAAATTAATAGACGCAGAACAGGGCTGGTCTGTGAATTATTGACATGTCTGTGATCCTCCTGAGAGCATCACCCTCTGAGTGAAGGTACGGACCTTTTTTTTTTTTTTTAATTAAATCATAGCTGTGTACATTATTGAAGTCATGGGGTACAGCGTGCTGGTTTCATATATATAATTTGAAATATTTTTGCCAAACTGGTTAACATAGCCTTCTTGGGGTACGGGCCTTTCATACAGTCTCCTGGCAGGGAGGGGTCTGAACCCTTTAGAACATGGTTTCTCCATCTCAGTACCACATTTGCAGCCGGATCCTGCCTTGCTGGGAGGTTGCCCTGCACACTGTGGGGCACAGAGCAGCCTCTCTGGCCTCTGCCCACTAGATGCCTACAATACCCACCCCTCCAGTTTTGACAACAAAAAACATCTCTAGACATTGCCAAATGTCCTCTAGGGGACAAAACAGCTCCTGGTGAGAGCCACTGCTTTAGACAAGTACAGATGGAAACTAGAATGATACAACCAAGGAGGCTTGCCTCCCCCCGGGTAGAGTTGCTTAAGGACTGTAAGCCCAGAAGATGCTCACACCTGCAAGCTCTAAGGCCAAGAGAAAGGTGGGAAAAGAGCCATAGGGGCACATGGACTGACCGCATGGCACATCAGCGTGCCTTGAGGGCCCTACACTCCCAGCAGTGTGCTGAGTTCTTAGCATGAATCATCTCTTTAACTTTCCATAAGATCCTACAAGATCCTAATGTACACCCCCACCACCACCTTGTAGGCGAGGAACCTGAGACTTACAAAAGACAAACAACTTGCTTAAGATCAAACAGCTGGCTGACACTGAAGCCAAGATCGGAACGTAAACCAACATGGTCCAGGCCTGCACTCCTAGCATCAACCCAGTGACAACCTTAATATTAAAGATGGTTATAATCTCCTAACTGTGGGCTTAGGGCAGACACTGAACAGAATGGACAGTGGTTTCATGTAGGTCACTTCGTCTGGTCCTCGTGACTCCTCTGTAAGGCAGCCAGGGTGAGAGTAGGGACCTCAAGGCAGGTAGGGCCCAGCTCTTCCTTGACCCTCCCTAGTTCAAGTAAGAGAAGTAGTCAAAATCCAGGTTTCACACAGTAGGCCTTTTCTAAAACTGCAGCTTTATCTAAGAACCCAGTCTTTTTTTATTATTATTATTAATTGATAGCTGTATACATTAATGCAAACATGGGGTACATTATGCTGTTTTCATATACAATTTGAAATACTTTCATCAAGCTGGTTAACATAAATTTCATGTCATTTGCTTAGTCATTGTATCAA
>CAUYQV010087691.1:0-29429 GCA_963574575.1 Galagoides demidoff | reverse complement strand
AAAAAAAAAAAAAAAAACTGGGCAAAGACATACACCACATTTTTCAAACAAGATATACAAATGACATTTGAAAATAATATTCAATATCACTAATCATCTGGGAAATCCAAATTAAAATCACAATAATCAACCAACTTACCCCTGTCAGAATGGCATTAGAAAGTCAAAAACAGGCTCGGCGCCTGTGGCTCAATCGGCTAAGGCGTCAGCCACATACACCTAATGTGGCGGGTTCCAATCCCCAGCCCGGGCCCGCCAAACAACAATGATGGCTGCAACCAAAAAATGGCCGGGCGTTGTGGCAGGCGCCTGTGGTCCCAGCTACTTGGGAGGCGGAGGCAGGAGACTTGTTTGAGCCCAGGAGTTGGAGGTTGCTATGAGCTGTGATGCCGTGGCACTCTACCCAGGGGGATAGCTTGAGGCTCCATCTCAAAAAAAAAAAAAAAAAGAAATTATTTTTGGGACAGAGTCTCACTCTGTGCCCTGACTGAAGTTCTGTGGTATCATCATAGCTCACAGTAAGCTTTAGTCTCTTGGGCTCAAAGAGTTCCTTTTGCCTCAGCTTACCAAGTAGCTGGAACTACATGCACCTGCCATGATGCCTGGCTAGTTTTTCTTCAGTAGAAATGGGGTCTTGCTCTTGCTCAGGTTGGCCTCGAATTCCTGAGCCCAGGCAGTCCAACTGCCTTGGCTGCCCAGAGTGCTAGGATTATAGGCATGAGCCACCAGTTACAGCCTTACTATTGTGCTTTAATTGTAGGCTTCACTGAGTGAATAATTGTAACCCATGTAGTTATAAGTTGCCTTTCCATGAAGGCTAATGGAATTTGATTCCTTTTCATTATTAATCATTTGGATATCATCTTTGGTGCAAATGTCTGTTCCAATCTTTATTCATTTTTTTCCCATGAATTATCTTTTTCTTTGTAACTTGTAAGAGTTGTTCATGTTTTCTTTGTTGAATATGTTTATTGCAAACAACTTCTTTAAAGGCATCTTTTGATGAATATAATTTCTTAGCATTCTGTATTTCTTTTCTTAGGAAAATAGCCTATTACACTGACATGGAGATAGCTTTCTCTGTGTGTGTGCATATGTATGTGTACATTTTAATGAAAACCTTTATTTTATTCTTTTGTTTTTTACAATTAGAGCTACAGACCATCTGGAATTTTTCTGTAT
The DNA here is from genome assembly GCA_963574575.1 of Galagoides demidoff. Taxonomy (NCBI): domain Eukaryota; kingdom Metazoa; phylum Chordata; class Mammalia; order Primates; family Galagidae; genus Galagoides; species Galagoides demidoff. The sequence continues at coordinate 28,247 of CAUYQV010087691.1, read as the reverse complement.
TGTGTGAGATAAGGATCATCATTTTGTTTCCCCCTATGTGGATATCTAAATTATCTAGAAACATTTTTTTTTGAATAGACTACCCTTTTCTTTACTTCAGTTGCATTGTCCTAGTGTCATGACTCATTTGACCATGCATTTATGAGTTGGTTTCTGGACTTTGTTTTGTTCCATTGACATGTTTCCTTAGAATAATACCACCATCTTTTAATTACTGTAGCTTTGTAATTAATCTTGATACCTGTCTGCCTCATCTCCATGTAAATCTTAGAAGCATCTTATCAGTTTCCACATGTTCCCTCTCTCCTCAACCTGTTAGGATTTTGGTTAGGATTTCATTGAATCTATAGATCAATTTGAGTTCTGTTGATATGTTTATATTACTGAGCCTTTCAGTCATTACTCCATGTTTTTAGAATACTCCAGATTCTATTCTGTTGCCCAGACTAGAGTGCCATGGCGTTAACCTAGCTCACAGTAACTTCAAACTCCTGGATTCAAGCGATCCTCCTGCCTTAGCCTCCCTAGTACTTAGGACTACAGGTGCCTACCACAACATCACACTCTATATTTAGTATAGATGGGATCTTGCTCTTGGACAGGCTGATCTTGAACTCCTAATGTCAATTGATCCTCTTGCCTCACTCTCCAGAGTGCTAGGTTTATAGGCATGAGCTACCTCACCTGGTCTTATTACTCCATTTTTTACAGTTTAATTTCTTTTATTAATGCCATGGATTTTTCTGTGTCCAAGTTTTCTACACTTTTTATTAAAACTGTTCCTTGACATTTTTTATTGTGTGTGGCTTTAGAATTTTTTTTTTTTTTTTTTTTTTTTTTGAGACAGGAGCCTCAAGCTGTCCCCCTGGGTAGAGTGCCTTGGCATCTCAGCTCACAGCAACTTCCCACTCCTGGGCTCAAGCAAGTCTCCTGCCTCAGCCTCCCAAGTAGCTGGGACCACAGGCGCCCGCCACAATGCCCAGCCATTATTTTTTGGTTGCAGCTGTCATTGTTGTTTGGCGGGCCCGGACCAGATCCGAACCCACCACCTTGGGTGTACGTGGCTGGCGCCTTAGCCACTTGAGCCACAGGCGCTGAGCCGGCTTTAGAATTTTTTGATAAGTGTTTGTTGATATATAGAAATATAGTTAATTTTCATTAATTGACTGTCAGTGTCTGTGAAAGGTTTAGGATTTTATCTTATTTGTAAACTAACAAGTTAGCATCTTATGGGTTCACAGATATTGACAGAAGATACAAGACTTCTGGGTCAGAGAAAAATGACCACATTATGCACAGCATAGCAAGCAATTTCATGAATGTCAGCATGCCTGTGTCAGTTCCCCTTTATTACCAAGTGTCACAGCGGTGGTGAGATATAGGACCAAGTGTGTGCTTCTTACGCAGTGGGTTTGGATCTCAGACACGAAACATTGAACTTGAGGGAGTCACTGGTTTTATGGTAAGCAGAAGCAAACATACTTTCCTTGGGAAGAGAGATTGCCTCATCTCAGGGTTACTTGCTGCAAACATTACCTTAAGAGATGGCCTAGATAAAGACTATTCCAGGGCTTATATTCTTGACATACCCAGCAACAATCAGGGCCCCTGGTGGATTGCCTCCCTAGTATTGACATCGCAACAACGTTGCTGAATCAATTTTAAAAATCTGATACTTTATATATGATTTTAATCTTAGGATTGCCTGTCTATACAGACATGGTTTATGAATAACACAGTTTTTTCAACTCTCCCCTCCTCTTCTTTTTGCTAAATTCTGTTGGCTGGGGCTTCCAGTTAAGAGTGAAATGAAACTGGTTATATCAGTTATCCTTTTCATTGTCTACCTTTAAGATAAAGCTTTTAATATTATGTCACTTAAAAATGGTATTAACTTTAGTATGTTTGTAGACACTGTAGTAGAGGGGTGGGAAACTTGCAGCCTTAAGGGCACATGTGGCCTTCTAGGTATGTAAGTGTAGCCTTTTGACTGAATCCTTATTTTATAGAACAAATCTTTTTATGATGATTAATACATTTTTGTTATATATATATATATATATATATATATTGTTTTTTGTTGTTTTTTTTTTTTTTTGAGACAGAGCCTTAAGTTTCCCCCTGGATAGAGTGCCATGGCATCACAGCTCACAGCAACCTCCAACCCCTGGGCTCAAGCGAGTCTCCTGCCTCAGCCTCCCAAGTAGCTGGGACCACAGGCACCTGCCACAATGCCCGACTGTTTTTGGTTGCAGCCATCATTGTTGTTTGGTGGGCCAGGCTGGATTCGAACTCGCCACCTTAGGTGTATGTGGCTTGCGCCTTAGCCACTTGAGCCACAGGCACCGAGCCTGTATTTGTATTTTATTTTTATTTATTTTTCTTTGAGACAGTCTCACTGTGTTACCCTAAGTTTGAGTGCTGAGCAACCTCAGATTCCTGAGCTCAAGTAATCCTCATGCCTCAACCTTCCAAGTAGCTGGGACTACAAGTGCTAGCCACAATTCCCAGCTATTTTTAGTGGAGACTGGGTCTCACTCTTGCTCAGGCAATCCACCCACCCTGGCCTCCCAGAGTGCTAAATAACAGGCATGAGCAAGCCACTGTACCAGGATTTTATTTTATTTTTAAAATGAATGCATGTAAAATACCAAAAGATAAATATGTTTCAACAAAATAATCCTCTCAGATTGACAGCACAGTTAGAACATTGGTAAGCCAAAAGGGCTAAATTGATGGCTGCTGTGGTCATGGTATAGTTCTGGCTTCTGCTTGACTGCTGCCACTACCACACGAGGCTAGTTGATTAGAGTTTATGGGGATTGAGTACATCAGTCTGTTATCAGCCTTTTGACAGTGGTGTATTATATTTCTGTTTAAAGTAGAATTTGTGAATAGTTACACAGCTCAACAGTATTTTTTAATTTACTGCTTAATAGCCCATCATGTCAAAAGAAAACCAAAGACCACTGAAGGAAGAAAACATATGTGATAATGAGAATTGGGAATTGCAGTTATTGTCTTGTTTCTGCTAAACATAAGATGATTTGCTTGTTTTGTGATACTGCAATATCAGCATTGAAGAAATTTAGTCTTCATCGGCATTATAACACTCCTAAGGACCATAGATATTTTAAATTAGAGGAAGAGGTGTAAAAGGTCAATTGCAGAATTTAAAAGATGAAAAGCAAAGACAGGCTCGGTGCCTGTAGCTCAAGTGGCTAAGGTGCCAGCCACATACACCTAAGGTGGAGGGTTCGAATCCCCAGCCCGGGCCCGCCAAACAACAATGATGGCTGCAACCAAAAAATAGCCGGGTGTTGTGGCGGGTGCCTATGGTCCCAGCTACTTGGGAGGCTGAGGCAGGAGACTTGCTTGAGCCCAGGAGTTGGAGGTTGCTGTGAGCTGTGATGCCACGGCACTCTACCCAGGAGGACAGCTTGAGGCTCTGTCTCCAAAAAAAAGAAAAGCAAAGACAGTTGTTTTAAGCATCAATAAGACCTGGAAATAATGCCATTGAAGAAATGTATAAAGTAGCCGATATACTTAGGAAGAAAGGGAAGCCATTCAGTGATTTACAAATTGTGAAAGAATACATTGTTTAGGGTGGCGCCCGTGGCTCAAAGGAGTAGGGTGCCAGCCCCATATGCTGGAGGTGGAGGGTTTAAACCCAGCCCTGGCCAAAAACTGCAAAAAAAAAAAGAATGCATTGTTTAAGTTGTGGAATACTGTTAATGTTTCAGAGTATGAACAACTGCCTCTTTCAAGGAGAACCATGACAGATCAGCAGCATGAATTAGCCTTCAACTTAACAGAAAAATTTAATGCAGTACTTCCAAAGGATAATGTGTATTGTTCATTCTCTTTGAATGAATCAACTGATACTACTGGCTTGGCACAGGTTTTGTACTTCATTCACGTCATAACAGGTGTTTTTTGCCACAAAGAGTTACTTGCTTTGGGTCCTCTTATGAACAGAACATTGGAAATAGAGAACAACTTTCATGATAAACAGCATACATTTGGACTGAATTTGGTAAATTTAGTGAGCATGTGTACAGATGGTTCACCTCTATGACAGGAAGTCATGAAGGATTTGTTGTACAGATAAAAAAAGTCTGAACAGATCCAGATACTCTCATTTCTTCTCATTGTATCTTGCATCAGCAAAATCTCTGTGTTAAAGCTACAATTTTAAGTTGTAAGTATTAACTGTAATATATTCCTGCAAATGCAACACTGTATGGTCATTTTCATAACATGCTAAAATTGAACAATCACTATTGAGCATGGATTTGCCCTATCATTCCAAAGTGCATTGGCTGTGGCAGGGACATTTGTGTTAGCCAAAATTTTGTCTCTGTAAGAACAGATAGTTAAATTTTATGAAGAACAGAATCAGCAATATGAATTATTGAAAGAAGATTTGTATAGAAATATAGCATTTCTGTGTGACATCATGTCAAATTAAAACAACTTGACTTCTTTGCAAGGCAAAACAAAACCTTCAAATGATGTGAGGGAAAAAATTCAAGCATTTCAGATACAGCTATCATTTTTCAAATCACTTCTTCAAAAGGAAATATGAGACAAATGTTCTCCTCAGTTAGCAAAGTTCACTGATAAGCGATGATATCTGCAAATCATTTGAAGAATGCAGGGCTGTTACAGACCTATTACTTGGAAAATACAGTGAGAGTTTCACTGATTTTGAGAATCATGACATCACACTCAAATTAACATTTCGACCTCAACTAGTTGATATCACCAAGGCATCTAAAGAACTACATCAAGATGGAATTGTTTGAGCTCTCAGTAGATGACATTTTGAAGTCATTGTTTGATACTTAGAAAGTTCAGATTGAAATATGGAAAAATGCAGTAGGAGACCATGCCTTTAGCAACATGCCTGAAAAATGCTTTCTTTTCAACCACTTATTGCGGTGTATCTATCTATATTCTCCCACCTAACTGAAAGCAGAACTTTCCTAAGGTCACAAATGACTAATAATCAGTCTATAGAGTATCAACTGAAACTGCTCTATGCAGCCACAACAAAGTCATTAAAAAGTTAGGCTGGGCAAGGTAGTTCACGCCTGTAATCCTGGCACTCTGGGAGCCCAAGGTGGGTGGATTTCTTCAGCTTAGGAGTTGAAGACTAGCCTGAGCAAGAGCGAGACCTCCATCTCTACTAAAAATAGAAAAACTACCTTGGGGTTGTGGTGGATTCTTGCAGTCCCAATTACTCAGGAGGCTGAGGCAAGAGGATTGTTCAAGCTCAGGAGTTTGAGGTTGCTGTGAGCTATGACACCTTGTGAGACTCTATCTCAAAAAAAAAAAAATCTGAGAATTGTGAAATTCTTTTCTCTCTTGCTTCTGCAGGCACATATGTTTATCTTTTGGCCTAGCAGACCCCCAAGAATTGATCTCTAAAGATACGCTGTCAAAAATATAAAATGCTATAGATTAAGACCAATGCTTCTGAAACTTCAGTATGCCTCAGAATCACTTGGAGAGGTTAATCATGCATATTCCTGGAACCTACCTTCAGAATTTCTGATTCAGTAGATCTGGACGTGAACTCAATATTTGCATTTCTTTTTTTTTTTTTTTTAAGAGACAAGTCTCACTTTATGACTCTCGGTAGAGTGCTCTGGAATCACAGCTCACAGCAATCTCCAACTCCTGGGCTTAGGCCATTCTCTAGCCTCAGCCTCCTGAGTAGCTGGGACTACCGGCGCCCGCCACCAACGCCTGGCTATTTTTTTGTTGCAGTTTGGCCGAGCCGGGTTTGAACCCACCACCCTTGGTATATGGGGCCAGTGCCCTACCCACTGAGCCACAGGCACTGCCCAATAATTTGCATTTCTAATAGGTTTTTAGGTAGTGATGGTTTTGTTTTGGGTGCCACACCTTAGGAATTATGGTTAAGAAATTGCAGTGCTAAGAGCAAAAAACCGGGAAGAACCCAAATGCCCATCAACAAAGTCTGGTGAAGAACTTATGGTTATGTCTACTACACAATGGAATGCTATGTAGCTATTTAAAGGAATATAGAAGAGCTCTTTGTTCTTTCCAGGATATTCTCTAAGATCTATTAAGTGAAAAAAATTAAAGCTGTAGACATTTAATAGTATATGATCTTTTGTTTACAGCAATGATTAAAACTATTACAGTATCTATACCAGCAGTTCTCAACCTGTGGGTTACCACCCACAGGAACTGTATTAAAGGGCCGGGGCATTAGGAAGGTTCAGAACCATTGATTTATACTATACTATATGTCTGCTCAAGGTGACAGAGTGACACTCAGTCTCAAAAAAAAAAAAAAGATTTTTTTGTTGGAGAATAGAGATACAATGATGAACTAGGATAATTTTCTAGGAATTTATTTAAGGAAGGGAGCCTAAAGTATTTGTTAAGTTTGTGGCATAATGGCATGAATAACTTACTACAGGGTATATCTTATGTGTGAAAGACCAGACACAAATCTTAAACAGCATTTAGGGGTCTTATATTTAATAATTAGAATGATATAGTTTCTTTCAAACTAGATCTGTCAGAGAAAGCAAGATTGATCTTCTTGTTCCAAAATCCTCCATTTAATTACATGTGCTAACACCCTTTCCCAAATAAAGTAATACCCACAGGCTCTGGGGATTAAGATGTAGATATACCTTTTTGGTGGCCACCATTATCAACCCTCTATAGGTGTACCCATTTATCATTCTTATAACACAGTTCAAATCTTGGCTCTTTCAAGATGTGTCTCTTTTGGCAAACTAATTACATTTCCTGATATGTGAAATTTAGATAATACTATTATAATATGTAGATGAATATATATCTTTGAGATTTATTTGTATATAAGTGTCCCCAATTTTTTTTTTCTTATTTTTATTTGCATAGAAAAATATCATAAACATGACAACTAAACTATTAGTTATCTCTGGAAGTAGAATTTGAGGAGTTTGAGATGCAGTGTACAAAGAGAACTGCCCTATAAAAAGGTAGTTTTGAGAGTTCAGTAAACTGTTAAAATGAACAGTTTTAGGCAAATGGAAGGTACTTGGTTGCTGTAATTAATAAAATTGTGTGTCTTTAAAGACAATTAGTGTTGCTTTTAAAAGAAATTATAATCCCCAGCCCAGGCCCTCCAAACAACAATGATGGCTGCAACCAAAAGATGGCCGGGCGTTGTGGCGGGCGCCTGTGGTCCCAGCTGCTTGGGAGGCGGAGGCAGGAGACTCGCTTGAGCCCAGGAGTTGGAGGTTGCTATGAGCTGTGATGCCATGGCACTCTACCCAGGGGGATAGCTTGAGGCTCCGACTCAAATAAAAAAAAAAAAAAAGAAACAGGCACTATTATTTCTGCAGATGAGGAAACTCATGTATAGTGAAATGAAGTAAACTATTCATTGTCAGATAGCTAATAAATGGAAGAACCAGTATTTGAACTCAAGCAGACTGGGCAATACATTTAACCCTTCTATTATTCTAACTCCTAATCTTACTCAGTTCCCCATTATGTTGAAGTTAGACAGAGCCAACAATTTTAATTCATGCACTGTTTTAAGTATCAGCTAAAACTTTAAGTAAATCTGAATGAAAAGCTGATTAATTCTATGCTCATCAACAAGTTAATCTAATCATTTATCTTACCTAAGTATGCTTTTTTGTGGAAGGTAATTTTAGTAATTTATAAAAACCTCTAGATGGGGGAGCTTGTTTTATTTCTCACTACTGATTTCTCCCATAATGGTCCTTTAGTATGAGAAATAAACAAGCTTTTTTCTTCTCTTTTTTTTTTTTTTTTTTTAGACAGAGTCTCACTATGTCACCTTCGGTAGAGTGCCATAGTGTCACAGCTCACAGCTACTTCAAACTCTAGGGCTCAAGTGATTCTCTTGCCTCAGCCTCCCAAGTGGCTGGGACTACAGGTGGCCTCCACAATGCCCAGCTGTTTTTTGGTGGCAGGGGTCATTACTGTTTAGCAGGCTTGGGCCGGGTTCAAAACCACCAGCCTCGGTGTGTGTGGCTGACACTGTAACCACTGAACTACAGGCACCGAGCCACAAAAGAAGCTTTTTAAACTGGTTAAAACTTGACACACCAAATAAAAGAGGTATAAAGCTTAAATAACCTACCCATTTAAGTTAATACTGGGAAAAAACTCATCTCCTTTACCTCACACTGAAGCAGCTGGAAAGGAAGGTACTGACTTGTTCAGCTAAACTATAGACATTTTTCCTTGCTCTTAAAATGCCCACGCTCTTTCTGCTTGATGATTTCAGGTGGCCATATACTACATCAGCTCCAGACCTCACTCCAGCAATGTCAATTGTGAAGGGGTGTTTTTCAGTGGACTCCTCTTGTACCTCTGTGACTCTTTTGTAGGTGCTGATCTTCTTAAGAAATTTAAGTTTCTCAAAGGTAAATCAAATTTAGTATTTTGATTATAAATGCTATTGGTTCCCACTGGATAAAATACAGAGGTGAAAAATGGAAGAAAAACTCTTTAATACTGATTTCTACCAATAATTTGAATATCTTGCTTTTAAACCAGGGCCACACATTTCCTTAACTGAAACAACAAAAAGACTCAAGTTATTAACCAAGACTAACTGCAGATAAACAGCCAAGTCTGTGATCATATTAAAAAGGTTTTTTCCACTATTAATTTATAAAGAGATGCTATAATGTAAGAACACATAATCTAGTTTTAATTAAGATCTGTGTATATAACCACACACATCTCTAGTAATTTTGAGGTGACACTGCTGGGTCAGGAATCAACTGCAGTAACTGCATCTTAGATACAAATCCCCTTTATTCTGATTCTGATACAGAAACTATAGAGTTGATTCACTGGGTATAAAGCACAGAAAGAGTTGGAGTGGCCTAAGAACAAACTATAAATTAAACATCACAAATAATCTTAATAAGATGACCTTTGAGGACAGTGAAAAAAGTGAAGTTGAGACACTGTGTGTACCATAAGAACATGAAGGAACTCTGCATTTATTTGTGTATAAAGTACTTCTGGAGTAGTGGTTCTCATGGGGAGGGAGGAGGCAATTTTGCCTCTCCAGGAAACATTTGGCAATGTCTTGAGACATTTTTGGTTGTCACAATGGGAGGTGCTGCTGGCATATAGTGGGCAGAAGCCACGGATGTTCCTAAAGATCCTACAAGATACAGAATAGCCCCCACGACAATGAATTATCCAGGCCAATGGTACTGAGGTTGAGAAACTCCAATCTAGAGAAGCATATTGGTTATCACAGGAAGGGGGACCATGGCTGGGAGATTAATCACTTTACATTCTTTTAAACTACTGAATTTGTAAAACTACTTATTCAAAACAAATAATAAAATTAAAAGGAACACTTGGTAGGTTACTATATTATATGTTGGTTCTCACATGTGTTAGCTTAGGAAATGTAATCAGAAGGGTGATAAGGTACTTTACAAATTCAATTCCTAAGCCTAAGACACATTTCTGCCTTTTCTTCCTGAAGGTGCTACCCTTTGTGTCATCTGCCAAGACAGAAGCTCCTTACGCCAAACGATTGTCCGCTTAGAACTAGAAGATGAGTGGCAGTTCCGCCTCCGGGATGAGTTTCAAACTGCTAACAGCAGTGATGACAAGCCTCTCTACTTTCTTACTGGACGCCATGTCTGAGCTTTTGATGAGACCAAAAATAGCAAGGGGATACCTAGGCGGGTGGGACAGAAAAATTATTTGGGATTTTTTTTTTCCTTTAAAGTACAATCACTGTGGAGCAAAGTGCAACATATTTGTTCTCCAAAGAACTCCTCAAATCTGACCCATGTCTTTGCAGATATCACTTTCCTTCAGTTCCAATTATAGGACCTTAATTTCAGGTAAACTCCACCCTAAGCAGTTATGCAATTACTAAAGAAATGGTCTGCCCATGGGATCTTAAAGAAGATACTTTGGAGAATGAACATGGAGTTTGCATTGTTTTTTCTACACTATGTTAGGAGGAAACTGACTCTGAGCATTAGCTAGCCTGAATGTGTTACATTGAGAACCACACCACTGGTGTGGAACTAATTGAAGATTAACATTTGAGGCCTGAACCCTCAGTTTCTCTTCAGATCTGTACTTTGGTACAGTATTACTCAGGGGTCTGAAATGATAGAATGTAGAAGATATTGGTATTTAAAAAAGAAGTAGCTTTGTCTTTGTGCAGTGTTAGTTTAAGATTTATAATCTTCTATGTATTGAAACTTTTGGCAAAATTTCCACAGGAGTTAAAAGTTTACTATTTAAACTGAACAAACAAATCAGTAAATGCAGAGCAGGCACTGTGTGCATTTATGCAGCTTCTCCTGGCTTAATTCTTTTGCTTTTCCCATTCTTTAAAAACATCTCCAGTCTTTAAGCACGCCACGTCTATGAGAATATGGAACAGTGATTAATCTTGTGCAAGAACCTAACACAGTAGTTTAGCCAATTAAAAAGCTTTCGGCAGGCTCAGCGCCTGTGGCTCAATCGGCTAAGGCGCCAGCCACGTACACCTAAGGTGGCGGGTTCGAATCCCTAGCCCGGGCCCACCAAACAACAATGATGGCTGCAACCAAAAAATGGCCGGGCATTGTGGCGGGCGCCTATGGTCCCAGCTACTTGGGAGGCGGAGGCAGGAGACTAGCTTGAGCCCAGGAGTTGGAGGTTGCTATGAGCTGTGATGCCATAGCACTCTACCCAGGGGGATAGCTTGAGGCTCTGTCTCAAAAAAAAAAAAAAAAAAACTTTTGGCAGTTAACCTGCACCCACTCTATTTGGTTGGAATTAAGCCGATAGTACCAGCAAACCTAAATGTCAGGCTGAGGTTCTGCTGTGCAGTGGAAATAGACTGTTTCCTTTCAGGGACTCAAGCAAAGCTGCCTTTAAAAGATACACTGAATATCAGCCACCTTACACTGACAACATAGAAATTGCTGAAATGGGAAACAGAGCCATAGAAAGAGAAGGAAGTGTTTTACTTAACCTTGCCAATGACATATTTGAGGAGTAAGAAAGATTCCATAAATTTCTACAGGTTTCTCACCAAATATTTTAATCAAAAGCCTTTTTAGAAAATGTTCTAGAGCAGGAGTTCTCAACCTGTGGGTCGCGACCCACAGGAACTATATTAAAGGGTTTGTGGCATTAGGAAGGTTGAGAATCACTGTTCTAGGACAAACTAAATCTGTTTGAAGTTTACTCTTAAATTACGCCACTTCTCATCACTGAACAATCTCTCAAGACTTTTTCATTAGCCCACGCATACCACTTTAACTCCACTTAAGATGGCCATTTTTACTTGAATTGATCTTGTCTCTGACCTGAAACTACTGAAGGGTCTAATCAGCCTGCATTTACTTAGAACAAAATAGTGTTAATTGACCAGCTTTATTATCTTGTGATAACAATGAATTTACAGCTAGTGGGAAGATGGAATGTATTAGACTAAAAATGGTTTGCAGGATCTCTTGATTTTAATGTAGCCATTTATGATGCTTTAAATGTATTTTGAAATGAACAATTCCTTTTAATCCCATTTTTAATTGTCCTTCAAAGAGGACCTGCCTTATATACTTTAAAAATACTCCTTAATTTTAGTACAGCACAATTATTGGCAAGTTTTGAAGGAGTTTGGTTTAGATATGAATGTATTTCACTTGTTTCTGTTTTGCTGAAAGGGCCTAATGCAGATGGTATCAAGAAACTCAGTTTGTGCAATATTCCAATAACGTTTACTATGTACGGCAGATAAGATACTTGAAATAATTCTAAATTGTACCTGGGGCAGATGGTCTGTCAGGGTTTCTTCTGGCTTTATGACTTCATGGTCTAAAAGAGTCTTTTTGTTAAAGTAGTTACATCAGATGCAGGTACTCCATATTAGTTAGAGCTGCACTCTGAAAATTCAAGTAATTTTGAGTTTTTAACATACTATTTAAGTCTGTGAAAGAAAAATGCCAGAATAAAGCCAAAAGACCATCACCCCTAATGATGGAGAAACTGACCTGCCCATTCTTTGCAAAGCCTATCTTACTAAGGTTTGGAGCTTTTAAAATCATCCTATCAGTATACTTTTTTAGAGAATGTTAGGTCCTTCTTTAAGAATAAAATTGCACAAGCACAGGACACCATGATTTGTTAATATGTATCTTGGTGTGTTCAGCTTTAAGCTTTTGCTATCCCTTAGAACACTGATGTGGGATAAATGGATTCACCAGGCCCACATAGTAGCTCACCTAGAGAACTGCTGAACCTTGGCATGTATGACAGTTCACACAGGTTAAAACTGAATGTAAACTAAAAATTAGAATAAGAACTGTTGTAGTCAATTTTTTTGGCTGTAATTTATGCAATTGCTTTTTGTGATTTTTAGAAAAGGGGACACCTGTGTTACTTTATTACTGGTAAATTTTTTTTAAACCAAAATTTGGTGAATTTCACTAGTCAGTCTACCTCACATTTTGTTTATGATTCTAAATTGTCTAAAGTTGTGTCTACTGTATGTTCTTGTATTTTCATTTAATCTGGTGAATGTATTAAAACTCTCTCCCACCCCCTCCAAATTTTTTTTTTCTTTAAACTAATGATCTATTAAAAACACACACACACACACACACACACACAAACAATGAGCTCCCTGACTCCGGTAATGTCCAAGAAAGGGTGGAAGTTCCCATATCAAAGGTTGGATGACTCTAAGATTTTAATATTTTGGCATAATAGTCCAAGAAAAAGTGCTAAACATTTGTTGAATGAAAAACTGTACCTTATACAAAGAAGATACACATGCAACACACACACATAAAACATCTATACACCATGCCCATTTGAAGATTTCTACAAAATTACAGATGACATCTACAAATGACTAAAGCGATATTAGAAATCACTTTGATATCCTTCTCAGAAATAAAGAATGGGTTGTTAGAACTGTGTAGTATGATACAAAGTATTACCGTTAAATCTCCAAGTTATTTCTAAACTCTAATTTTACTATCTTTTGAAAAAAAAAAATTTGGTTCTCAAAAAATGACTTTCAGCTCTATTTTATAAAGAATAGCAAAATAACACAATTTGACAATGAACCAATGAAAATACTCTCTTTCACCATTATCCTCAGGAGAGACAGTAGATAACTGTATTTGTTAAGTTGATGGGCTCGGCACCTGTGGCTCAAGTGGCTAAGGCACCAGCCACGTACACCCAAGGTGGTGGGTTCGAATCCAGTCCAGGCCTGCCAAAAAAACAATGATGGCTGCAACCAAAAAATAGCCAGGCATTGTGGTGGGTGCCTGTGGTCCCGCCTACTTGGGAGGCGGAGGCAGGAGACTCGCTTGAGCCCGGGACTTGGAGGTTGCTGTGAGCTGTGGTGTCACAGCACTCTACCCAGGATAGCTTAAGTCTCTGTCTCAAAAAGAAAAAGAAAGCAACACCAATGAGTTGTTTTCTGATGTTCAAGCCATGTATTTTTACTAAGAGAGTGGGGGTTGGGAGCTGCTATAAGACAGAACCAGAGTCACAAACAACAGTGACACTACAACCAAAAAATAGCCAGGTGTTGTGGAGGGCACCTGTAGTCCCAGCTACTTGGGAGGCTAAGGCAAGAGAATCACTTAAGCCCAGGAATTGGAGGTTGCTGTGAGCTGTGATGCCACTACACTCTACCCAGGGGTGACAGCTTGAGGTACTGTCTCAAAAAAAAAAAGATGGAACCCATGTCTTTCTGCCAGAAGGCTCAGGAACTGTGAAAAAGACGTATGCCTATAGTCACTACCCTAGAAATCTACACATTAATCTTAACTTCAGGTGAAATGTGGATGGGCAGGAATGCAGCTATCTTCCTATCCAGAGGGATGAGACTCCCTAGTTGGACAGCCATGCAAAGCAAGGGCTTCACCCCTAAAATGGCTCCTGTAATGTCGATATGCTATGACATTTTTCTAAAAGATCAACAGCTACATAAGAGCTATAAACAAAAAACTTATGGGCAACAGCAGTTACAGAATCACCTCTTTTTGGAGTCTGTGCCCATCAGTGTATACTTACTGTGTCCACTGCTGCCTCCACCACTCCACAGAAGCTGCTGTTTTGTTAATGTCACTTGGACTATCTTCAGTCTTCAGCTGTCGTATGAGTGTTGACCATCCTTTGATGCTTGAAATTCTTCTCTTGGTTACTACCCCTCTCTCTGGCTCTTTTACCTTGCTCATACCTGTTCAGGTTCTCTTCTCTGGGACTCTCAAATGATGGTATTCCTCACAATTCTGTCCTGCCTTCTCATTTCACAAACATCAGAGTAGTATCTTTTAAACCTTCAAATAGCTCATCAATTTATTTCTTCAGACCAAACCTCTCTTGAACTCCAGATCCACCCACTGAATTTTATACTAGATATCTCCATTTGAACACTCTACAACCACCTTAAAATCTTGATCAAAGCTGAGCTTATTCTTCCCCATCCAATGTCCCCAACCTAATTAACCTGTATTCCAGTCTCAATCAACTCTCTATTCACAATTACTCAAACCAAAATTTCCACTCATATTAACTTCTTTGCCATGATCTTTTCCTAGTCAGTTATACACACTTACCAATTCTCAAGCTGTCTCTTTTCAATGTGTATCTGTCTCTCCATCTTCATCCCCACACCACAGCTACAGTTCAATGTTTCAACATTTTTCACACAAACTGCTCTTAATTGTCTTCTAAGAAGTTCCAAATCTCTCACTTATTTACAAACCCTAACTCACAGGGTTGTCATAATGATTACATAAAATAATGTAGCATTAAGCACAGGGTCTAACAGCAAACATTCAAATGTTAGGTATCACTAGTAATACTATTTTTTTTTTTTTTTGAGACAGAGCCTCAAGCCATCCCCCTGGGTAGAGTGCCATGGCATCACAGCTCATAGCAACCTCCAACTCCTGGGCTTAAGCGAGTCTCCTGCCTCCGCCTCCCAAGTAGCTGGGACTACCGGCGCCGGCCACAACACCCAGCCATTTTTTGGTTGCAGCCATCATTGTTGTTTGGCGGGCCAGGCTGGGGATTCGGACCTGCCGCCTTAGGTGTAGGTGGCTGGCGCCTTAGCTGATTGAGCCACAGGCGCCGAGCCAGCATTGCACTTTTAAAACTTCAGTTGACTATCCAGCTTGTAAACAACCTGATAACTATTAAGCCTTATCTTTTTCTTCCTTAAACCCCTGTGCAGGCAGCACTAGACTAAAGGCTATCAGGAAACATTTGTTGAATGTAATTGAAATGGAAAGGTGGAAGGAGGCCTGATGAAGCACATCTTAACGTTTAAGGTGAGAGGCACTCATAACTCTTCTGTTGAGTACACAGAGGTGGAGTCAGTTGCCTTAGGAAACATTATGTTGGTTAAGAGAGTCACTTGAGTGCTCTCTGGTAGGGTTGTGGGTAGACAATCCCAAAAGTAATACAGGTCTTTCCATGGCCTTATAAAAGCTGCCACCCCCTATAACCCTTGGCCTCTAGAGGCCTCTCAAAAGTCTTCCTTTGAGATTTAACATTATTATATCCTCTGTGATGGATTGGGATGGTCCCAGCTAAGATCTGCTAACCAGAAATGACACCAGGGAACCCAAAAGAGGACTCACCATGATGAGGAATGGGACTATCTGGACCGGAGCCTGAATAGCCATTTCAGTCTTAAAGAAATGTTCTGAAACTTTAGAGTGCACAAAGCTTATAAGTAGACATCATCTCACAGATTTTTTTATTCAGAAGGTCTCAAGTGGAATCTGCTTTTAGTGTAGTTTTTTTTTTTTTTTCTAGACACAGTTCCACTCGGTCACCCCAGGTAGAGTGCAGTGACATCATTATAACTCAGTACAACCTCAGACTCCTGGGCTAAGTGATCCTTCTGCCTCAACTTTCTGAGTAGCTGGAACATGTGGAGGTGCCCGGCTATTTTTAGTACATACAGGTCTCACTCTTGCTCAGGCTGGTCTTGAACCCCAGAGCTCAAGCAATCCTCCTGCCTCGGCCTCCCAGAGTGCTAGGATTACAGGTGTGAGCCACAATTCCCAGCCTAAGGTAGATTTTTTTAAAGACTTTTAAAATTCACACACAGTAAAATTCACTCTTTGCAGAGTATAAGGACTATTTGTTGCATGTGTACTGTGTGGCATTTAACTGTTATAAACAATGACAGCAAAAAAGTCCCTGCTCTCATGGAGCTTCATTCTAGTGGAGACAACAGAAGAAAATTAATGAGTAATTCCAGGTGACAATAAGTGCCATGAATAAAGTAAAACAGGATAATGCAAAAGGAGAGAATAGTGACGGTTTAAATAGGGTGCCAAAGAAGTCCTCTCTAAGATGCTAACATTTGAGCTGAGACTTAAGTCATGAAAAAAGCGCAAAAAAAAAAAAAAAAAAAAGCTAGCCATGTTAAGATCATGGAGAACCTTCCATTCTGAGAGAATGACAAATGTAAACACCACGAGGTTAAAAAAAATTAACATGTCGTGCATATACTCATTTATTTTTCCATTGAGTTAGTATTCATTGAGTGCCTACCATATGATAGGCACTGTCGTAGGTGCTTTGGGATTTACTAATTAACACTATAGACAAAAGGAAAAACAACACAAAAATCCATTCCTTTATTGAGCTTTCGATCTAATGCACTATGAAATAGTACGAAGGCCAGTGTTTCTGGAATCTAGGGTAGAGGGGATAGTAATACAAGAAGATTTGGGGAAATGGATAGGGAAAAGATCACATAAAACTCTGGTAGGCTGCGGTATTGGAGTTGTTACTTTTAAAGTGCAATTTAAGGCTTAGCACCCATAGCTCAGTGAGTAGGGCGCTGGCCAGATACACCAAGGCCTGCCCAGGCCTGCTAAACAATGACAGCTATAACCAAAAAAGACCAGGTGTTGTAGCGGGCACCTGTAGTACCAGCTATTCGGAAGGCTGAGACAAGAGAATCACTTAAAGCTGAAGAGTTGGAGGTTGCTGTGAGCTATGACACTGTGGCACTTTACCAAGGGTGACACAGTGAGACTCTGTCTCAAAAAATAAATAAATAAACAAATAAATAATGTGCAATTTAAAAGTAAGATTTTTAGGCTGGGCACAAGTGGCTCATGCTTGTAATCCTAGCACTCTCAGAAGGCCTAGATGAGGTGGGAGGATTGCTTGAGCTCAGGAGTTGCAAACTAACCTGTCTCTACTAAAAACAGAAAAAATTAGCCAGGCATTGTGGCACACCTTTTGTCCTAGCTACTTGGGAAGCTGAAGCAGGAGGATCACTTGAGCCCAGGAACGTGAAGTTGCTGTGAGCTAGGCTGCCGCCATCGCACTCCAGCTAGGGCAATAGGGTAAGACTGTCTCTAAAAATAAATTTTTTTAAAAAAATGAAGTTTTGGGCTCGGCGCCTGTGGCTTAAGCAGCTAAGGCGCCAGCCACGTACACCTGAGCTGGCGGGTTCGAATCCAGCCCGGGCCTGCCAAACAACAATGATGGCTGCAACCAAAAAATAGCCGGGCATTGTGGCAGACACTGTAGTCCCAGCTACTTGGGAGGTGGAGGCAGGAGACTTGCTTGAGCTCAGGAGTTGGAGGTTGCTGTGAGCTGTGATGCCACAGCACTCTACCTAGGGCGACAGCTTGAGGCTCTGTCCCAAAAAAAAGGAAGTTTTAAGTAAGGGAATGACATGATTTTTTTTCTTTTAAGATAACTTCGACCACTTTCAGATCCTTATTTTATTGGGGAAGGAAGCAAGAAATGAAAGACGAGGAGCCTGTCAACATGCTCTAACCAGACAGTCACTGTGGTCT
Organism: Galagoides demidoff; assembly: GCA_963574575.1. NCBI lineage: Eukaryota > Metazoa > Chordata > Mammalia > Primates > Galagidae > Galagoides > Galagoides demidoff. Next base: position 10,404 of record CAUYQV010087691.1, on the reverse strand, counting down.
TGACTAAAACAGGAGTAGTGTATACAAGGAGAAGTATGTGGACACCAGATGTATTCTGGAGATAAAGCCACACAGCTTGCAAATGGATAAGAACAGGGTGATTGCTGGTAATGAACGACAAGGGAGTGGGACATGGCAAGTCAATGTTGATACCTTCATGGAGAATGGGAAGACTGGGAGATTAATGGTTAGAAAATTAAGAATTCTCTTGTGTCCATATAAAGTTTGAAATGCCTTTTCAAAATCCAACTAGACACATTGTATAGGAAGTTGGAATTACAAGAAGAGATCAGGGCTAGAAATACAATTCATCAGATTGTAAATTGTGTTTTAATGCACAGGATTAGATGAGGTCTAATCAGACGAGGTCATCTAATGAGGATTAAATGAGAGCAAGAGTATATGAGGAGACGACAAGACTATCCAGCACTAAGCTCCCGGGAGCTGCTGAATTTAGAGACGGGTGACAAGAGGAAGGACAGGTGTTTGAGAAGCAGGGGAAAGTGTTTCAAGGCAGATATGATGGTCAGCGGCAACAAATGGTGCTGAGACATAAAGACAAGCAACCTTGAGATCGGAAAGATGGAGATGGAGTGGCTGGTAACTCTGGCCATAGCAGCTTCAAGGGAGGGTTAGGAAACCTCGTAAGAATGGTTTGAAGAAAGAATGGGAAGTGAGGAGTCCTATCTGTTGCCAGATACGCCAGATGAGCTCAGCCGACAAAAACAAGTAACATACTGCACATTCTATTTGTAGAGGCTTTTTTTAGTATATCACAAAGCTGGCAGGAATGTAAGGAATCCACAAAGGTTAAAAACAAAGTCAATAAGGAAAAAAATGAAAGCTTACTGTTACCGAAGAAAACAGAAAGAAAAAGAAATGCTAGAAAGAGAAAATACGGGTTGGCAGCCACTATGTTTTTTTTGAAGGAAGATTACCAAAGGATGCTAAAACTAATGGACGAAAATCTGATGCTTTGATACCACCATAGTCTCAAAACTAAGATGTATTGCTTAGTTACAAAGGGAAAAATAGTAACTTTACAGTGGAGAAATTTGGCAGATACCATCTTCTTTTTAGGAAATACACGCCGAGTAAAGGAGTGATAGATCTGCAAATTATACTCAAACAGTTCCAAAAAAGAAAAATATATATATACATATATATACGCAGAGGAAGTAGGATCACAGGCAAAAAGTTGAGGACACAAGAAAGAATTGTGACTTCCTTTATGTAAAATGAGAAAAGTCCCAAAGATGGTGGTGATATTTGCACAGTGCTGTAAATGGGCTAATGCTGCTGAGTAAGCCCCTTAAAAGTGTTTAAAATAGTAAACTTTATGCTAGTTTTACCAAAATTAACCAAAAAACTTTTAAAAGATGATTTTAAAAGGAAAGAATTATGAGGCAAAATGCTAGAAAATACATAGGTAGTTCTAAACCAATACTTAATATATAAGACAATAATGTCTGTATGTCTAATAGACAAATAACAATGGTCTAAATAACAAGGCTGAACCAAGGGACAGGCTGAAGGCTACTTGCGCGACCTCCACACTCTGGACCTCATTGACAAGTTGCTGGCGCTGGATCCTGCACAGCGCAGACAGTGATGACGCCCTGGACCATGACTTCTTCTAGCCTGATCCCATGCCCTCAGACCTCCTGGCACCGCCAGGCTGGAAGGACAGCCAGATCACCCAGCAGTCCGCCAACCAGAACCGCAATCCTGCCGCTATCCACCAGAGTTTGAGTGTGTCTTCTGAGCCTCAGTGCTCCACTGGGACTGTTTGCTTCCACTGCTGCTATCTGGCTTGCTGGAGATGATGAGGCATTTGAGCTCTTCCCTCTTGTGCATATTTTATGGATCCTACCTGGGCACTGGAAACAACCAGCCCAGTGGACAGGAGTGAAGCGTTGGCTGAAGGGCGCGGAGGGCACTGGGGCTGCCCAGCTCCTGGCTTTCTGGATGGTGCCCACAGAGTCTCTGCCTACCCAATGATGAGAGTGGGGTGGGAGAAGAGGCTGACCCCCCAGTGACCCTGTACCAGCTCTCAGCATGATGAGAGACTGGGCATGAGGTCCCGGGCTCATCCCCGGCCTTTCTCTCGGGGTGAGAAACTTGTGTGGGAACAGGACCAGCCTCAGGAATGGGCTGTTCTTAGCTTAACCCTCAAAAGTCTTGGGGCTGGTGAAAACGCTTGGTTTCTTGAACAGGTGAATTTTATTATGTTTATTTTGTTTAGTTGTTCAGAGGCATTCCTGGATGCTGGTAAGTCAGTTATATAATTAAAAGATGGCTTTTCCCCCTAGTTTAGAAAGAAAGAGAGAAGAGAAGAGAGAAGAGAAGAGAAGAGATGTGTGAGAAAGAAGAGACTAGACAAGACGTGTGAGATGACTCAGTCATTAGCAAGGATTTCTAGAGTGCCAGGGGTGGAGAATTCTGCCCCAGACAAGCTGGACCAGCTGCACCACTTTGCCTGTGGTCTGTTCACTCACCCAGTGACTTTGATCCTCCCTGAACCCCTCACTGACAGCAGGAAACACAGCTGAATGGTCCCTGATTCCCTTTCCTCAGATCACACCCTGAGTCCCTAGGTAGTTTGCAGGGAGCACCTTGGCGGCCCCTGTATGCGGGTTCACTTGTGGCTAAACAGTTGAGTGGCTAGATTGCTAGTCCTTTATGGGAAATGGTCACTTCTGGCTTGTTTTTTAAAAACATGGGCTTTTGCCAGCTTCTTCCCACTAACTATGATTTGGCTTCCCTCTAGCTAACAATGATAGGGGAAATGATAGGACATAAGAGTAGAAGACAGGGACAATTGTAGAGTTTGAGACAGTGGTTTGTGTGTTCGCCTTGCAAAAAAACAATACTGGGGAACAAAATTTAAAAAAAAAAACTTTAGTAGAGTAGGTTGAAAAGATATGAATGATTAGTTTTTTCCAAATAACAACTCCCAGAAAATATTAAAGAAAATACTTTCTAAGAATTTTCACATCTGAAACATTCAAGTGTTTTGTTTATTTGTGTTTTTTTGTTTACTCAAAGCTTAGTTTTTAGGGTGGTGCCTGTGGCTCAGAGGAGTAGGGCCCTAGCCCCATATGCCAGAGGTGGAGGGTTCAAACCCAGCCCCGGCCAAAAAAAAAAAAGCTTGGTTTTTAAACTTCAGTGCAGGGCAAAGCATTTCTCTTTTGAATAAAATCCCCCTTTTAGGTAGTGCTTTACAGCTTATAAAGCCTTTCATACAAATACTTCCGTTTTGATCCAAGTAAGACAGCAAATATCATGGCTGACCAAACGATAAATCATGGTGAATTTTATACTCAATAGGAGAAAGAAAATGGAAAATTTTTCAGAAAACAAATCCTAAAGCCAAATATAGCAAAGATTAAGATCTACAGAAACATTGTTCTGAGTATTTTGGGTAATCCATGAATAATCCTCAGAACCAGATATTGCTCACGCAAATAAGATGAAAAAAATTTGGATAGATTTTTCCAGCACATATGGCAAAAAAAGACCTATGAGAAGAATAAAAAGACAGTGATATTGTTACCAGGCCCATTGATGCATAATTTGGAGTACTGAGAAGAAACTAACGGCTGTGGCTCGGTGCCTGTGGCTCAAGTGGCTAAGGCGCCAGCCATGTACACCCAAGGTGGCGGGTTCAAAACTGGCCCGGACCCGCCAAACAACAATGATGGCTGCAACCAAAAAATAGCCGGGCATTGTGGCAGGCGCCTGTGGTCCCAGCTACTTGGGAGGCTGAGGCAGGAGACTCGCTTGACCCCAGGAGTGGGAGGTTGCTGTGAGCCGAGATGCCACGGCACTCTACCCAGGGGGATAGCTTGAGGCTCTGTCTCAAAAAAAACCCAGAAAAAACAACAACAACAAAAAAGAAACTAACAGCTGTGAGTGAGAGAAATAACCCTTACCTGTTGGAAGTATCACAATTTTCTAATTATTAAAAGTGGGAAACTGGGCTCGGTGCCTGTGGCTCAAGTGGCTAAGGCGCCAGCAACATACACGTAAGGTGGCGGGTTCGAATCCAGCCCGGGCCCACCAAACAGCAATGATGGCTGCAACCAAAAAATAGCCGGGCATTGTGGCAGACACTGTAGTCCCAGCTACTTGGGAGGTGGAGGCAGGAGACTCACTTGAGCCCAGGAGTTGGAGGTTGCTGTGAGCTGTGATGCCACAGCACTCTACCCAGGGAGATAGCTTGAAGCTCTGTCTCAAAATAAATAAATAAATAAATTCCAATGTGAGACTATTGCTGTTGGTCCATGGATGACACTTTAACTTTATTTGATAGCAAATAACATGAAGTCTGACCATTAAGTTCAGGAACTTTTCACCATGCACTTAACATTGGCAGCACTGTACAAATAATTCAGTAGGTTTCATAACCTTGGTATATCAGGGCCTCAGAGCTGTGTTCATGTCCACATGTGGTAGTGTTTTACTGAGTGGTATTTATTATTTTTGTTGAGTGTTTTTGCCCGTTCTGTCATGAGAATGTTGGAGCTTGAAGGAAAGCAACGAACAAACATTACATTTCTTAATTAAACTTGGCAAAAGTGGAAGTGAAATCAGGGACATATTATTAAAGTTTATGAGGATAATGCCATGAAGAAAACGGCAGTGTACAAATGGATAAATGTTTTTCTGAGGGGAGAGAAAGTGTCACAGATGAAGAGAGGTCAGGGAAGCCAGTAACAGGCAAAACTGATGAAAACATTGCAAAAATCCATCAAATTGTGCATCAAAGTCATTGGCTGACTGTGAGAAGCATAGCAGATCAAGCAAACATTGATAAACAGGAAAATCTTAACTGAAAATTTTTGCCAACAACTCATGGCTCTTGCATCACAACACACACAGCACTGTCTACAAGGGAGTTTTTAGCCAGGAAACAGATAACTGTATTAGAACAGCCTTCCTATTTACCCAATATGGTCCCCAATGACTTTTTTCTTTAGCTGCAGATAAAGGAAATATTGAAAGGAAGACATTTCAGGCTCGGCGCCTGTGGCTCAAGTGGCTAAGGCGCCAGCCATGTACACCCAAGGTGGTGGGTTCGAATCCAGCCTGGGCCTGCTGGACAATAATGATGGCTGCAACCAAAAAATAGCCAGGCGTTGTGGCGGGCGCCTGTGGTCCCAGCTACTTGGGAGGCTGAGGCAGGAGACTCGCTTGAGCCCAGGAGTTGGAGGTTGCTGTGAGCTATGATGCCTTGGCACTCTACCCAGGAGGACAGCTTGAGGCTCTGTCTCAAAAAAAAAAAAAAAAAGGAAGACATTTTGATGACATTCAGGACATCAAGGATAATACAAGGACAGCTCTGATGTCCATTCCAGAAAAAATTACAAAATTGCTCTGAAGTGTGCCTAGGGGCTGGTATCAGGGCATAGTTTCCCAAGGGGGATATTCAAGGGTGACCATAATGATATTCAGCAATGAGGTGGGTAGCACTTTTTCTAGGATGAGTTTGCAAACTTAATTGTCAGACCTTGTGCATGACACACCCAAATAGGATCTGCAGAATTCAGAAAGTGTCACTCGCTTGAGCCCAAGAGTTAGAGGTTGCTGTGAGCTGTGATACATGGCTGTGAGCTGTGATGACACAGCAGTCTACCGAGGGTGACATAGTGAGACTCTGCCCCCCCCAAAAAATAATATATGTACATATAAAGAATAGAATGCATATCCACGTATCCCCACAGAGCTTAAGAAATAAAACCCTGCCAGTGCAATCGACATCCTTTTCTGCGTTATGGTCCTCATTTGCAGTCTCTCCTTCTCCAACAAGGTAACCACTTTCTGAAATCTGGTGATTATTCAGCCCATTCTTTGTACTTTTGCCACATATGTCTGTATTGCTAAGTAATACTATTTGCATGTTTCACACTTTACGTGACTAGTATCATGCACTACATATAGTATCCTACAACATGCTTTCATTTCTTTCACAGCCTTGTGTTTACCCAAATTGTCCATTTTGATTCATATTTGCTATATCATAGTTCATCAAATAAATATACAATAATTTCCCTCATGTTCTCCTATTGTTCAATATTTAGGTGCTTTGCAACCATAAGCGCTATTTTGACCAATGACTTTCTGCTTAATATATTTATTATATGTATTTTCCTCATTTAGGATTATTCTCCATGTATAGATCCCAGAAATAAAACAACCAAAAAGCATGAATATCTGTGAGAAGCTCACACACACTGCCACACCACTTTCCAAAAAGACCGTACCCGTTTTACATGTCTTCAGATCTATAACAGTTCCTTGTTTTATCACTTACTCATTAGTTATGGATGATATCATTAGCGTTTTCTTTAACTTTGGCTCATTTGCTCCACAAACTGGTATATTGATTTCTGGTGAAGTTGAAATTGAATTACTTGGCTGGGTGCAGTGGCTCACGCCTGTAATCCCAGCACTCTTGGGAAGCAGAGGAGAATGGATTGCCTGAGCTCAGGAGTTCGAGACCAGCCTGAGCAATAACCAGACCCTATCTCTACTAAAAATAAAAAAATCAGCCAAGTATTGTGATGGGCACCTATAGCAGCAGCTCTCAGGAGGCTGAGCCAAGAGGACAGTTTGAGCCCAAGAATTTGAGGTTGCTCTGAGCTATGATGATGCCACAGCACTCTACCCAGGGTGAGGGAGTGAGACTCTGTCTATTAAAAAAAAAAAAATCCAAGAAAAGAAATTGAATTAATTTTCCATATTATCTATTAATTATATTACCTCCTTTGTAATCTTTTTATGCCTTTTGCCCATCACATCTAACTTTTTATGTAACACTATATTAACTTTTAGCCAAATTTGCTACAAACATTTTCATAGTCTTTTTTGATATATGGCTTAGTTTAGTTAGTTAGTTTTTTAACTTAATTTTTATGAAATCATAACTGTATACATTTATGGGTTACAATGTAATGATTTGATATACAGTATGGAATGCTTAAATCAAACAGATTATCACAACCATCACCTCACTTACTTATTTTTTGTGGTAAGACATTTATAATATACTCTTAGTTGTTTTGAAATGTGCCCTTGCATTGTTGCACATTAGGCGAGATCCCATGAAATATTCTCCCTCCACTTGACCTTGCCCTCCACCCGCCCCCACCCCCACCCCTTTCCAGGGTCTCCCTCTGTTGCCCAGGCTGGAGTTCAATGGCACTACCATAGCTCACTGCAACCTCGAATGATTTTCTTTTCTTTATTTTTATGTTCTTTTAAGAAAGTAATTAGCAGTTCAAAGTGACCTGCTAATTATTTTCCTAAGAGAACATAAAAACAAGTGATTAAAGCCTTTCAAATTACATTTCACTAAATTGTCTAAAGTTAGGAAAATTAGCGCTCAATTGCTTTTTTTTTTTGAAAGCAGGATTTTGTTCTGTCAGCCAAGCTGGAGAGCAGTGGCACAAGCGTAGTTCACTGTAACCTCAAACTCTTGGGCTCAAGTGATCATCCCACCTCGGCCTCCAGAGAAGCTAGGATTATAGGTGAGTGCCACCTCCACACCCAGTCTCTCTTACTATTTCTTTATGAGTTTCTTCTACTTGGAGGAATAACCATTTTCACGATTTTAAAATAAAGATTCGATCTTTGAGGAAATTCAAGACACAGGTTGAATGCATCAGTGATTCTATTCTGAGGAGAGTGAAAATAGACATTTTTTATTATCCTTATACCTTCTCTACTATGAAGACAGTCCAGGGACTTAACAGACGTTCTCCTGTGAAGCCTTATAGAATTAATATAGCTCTTGACAGGTCAAAACAACTATCAATCTAACAAGAAATATGTATAGAACAATTGCTTTCTGTTTAGGCCTGAGGCAAATGCTAGAAAACACATATGAGGTTGTTCTTTTAAATGGAGCAGAAAGGGAAGGGAAAGTGTGAGAAATCGGGCTGAGCGGCTGAGTCAGGTAGTAAAGGATCTTTTATGACCAGCAGAAGAATGTGAGTTTTGTTCCACAGCCATTGACAGCCCTACAATATTTTTTTTCCTTTTATTCTGCCCAACCCATACATCAATAGTTATCTTTAAAATATGCAGACATGGTTGGTGTTGTCTTTGTCATATTTGCAACATCGTAAATCTAATTAAATAATAGAATGTCATCATTGCTCCTTAAATTCAGGAGGCAGTGTAGAAAGTGGCCTGGATAGAGGAGATATGCACGGAGGGTGGCCCCCGGGAGACTGACCGCAATAGTCCAGGGGAGATACAAAGAAGGTCTGATGTTACATCCTGCTGTGCGCTGCGAAGGACATGCAGCTGAACAAGACATGGCCCCTGCCATCCAGGATCGATGAAAATGCCAACTCCATGCTTGTTTCCCCTAACATAACGCCCCCGGAGACAGCGGTATAAATAAGAGAAGACAGGCTTTTATTAAAATCCTGCTGAAGACAAAGATTATAGAAAATAATTTTGGCTTGATGTTTTCAGTTTGACTATGTTGCTTCCCATAATCGATTTAAACACCCTGCTGCTTGTGTTTTGACCAACTATACAAAACAAGGGAACAGGAACGTTGTAGTCAGCAGCTGCCTGGACTGGTTAGCGGATGTGATTTCAGTAACTAACTACTTGCTGACTCAGAGACAGAGGAAAACAAAACTCTCGGTCCCGGGCTCCGTGGCCAGCCAAGCGATTACAAGACTATCAAAGTCCACGCTGGTGAGACTTTTTATAGTGTTTGGTATTTGCTGTGTCACTGCTTAATCTGAAGGGAAAATAAGTTGTGTAAATCATTGCTGGGACTTGGCATCTGGTGCCACAAGACCAGACCTCCCTCCTCCTTCCCTGGCCCTAGCCTCCATTCACCTGATCTCTGTGTGGGTCCACAGAGGGGGCTGAAGGCAAAGTTACTGCTGCACCCTCCCCATCCCTGGTAAAGAACACAAATGGCCAGCACAGAGCTGGTCCCTTAGTAGAAAAAGGATGGAATTTGGAATCAGATGGGGTTGAATACTGGCTTTGTCAAGCTGAATGACCTCCTGCCAGTTGATTCACCTCTTGCCACCATTCTTAAAGAGCGATGGTGAAATTCCCACACGTACACATTCAAAACGTTAGTTGGGCGACGCCTGCTAGGCTCACACTTGGCTGGTAGAAACGTCTAATGTGCAGCCACTTTGGAAGACAGTTTTGCAGCTTCTCAAAAAGTTAAACATAATTAATCATACAACCCACCAATTCTATGCCTGGCATCTATCTACCCAAGAGGAATGAAAACATATGTCGCACAAAGACTTGTGTGTGAACATTCACAGCAGAATTATTCATAACCGAGCTGCGAAAACCGTGCTGAGAGGAGGAAGCCAGACAGAAAAGACCACGTGGTATATGAGTCCATCTACACGAGGAGAGAAAAATCCTCAGACTTCAAGTTGGTTAGGGCTGCCTGGGGTGGGGAACAGAGACAAAAAGCAAATGGGCATGAGAGGTCATTTTTGGGGTGATGGAAATGTTCTAAAATTGGATGGCGGTGATGGGTGCACAACTATAAGTGTATTAGAAGTAACTGAGTAGTATACTTAAAATGGTAATGTTTTGTGGCATATAAATTATACCTAATAAAGCTGTTAAAAAAACAAACAAAAAAACACTGGCCAGTAGTAGGCACTGAATACTATAGAGGATACTTAACATTTAATAAGCACTTATTGGTAAGAAAGCACTACTTTAAGTGTATTATTAATACATACCTTTGCTCAAATTAATTCTTTTAAAAAAAATACATTATATTTCTAGCTTTTTCTTTTCTTGAAATAGAGTCTCACTCTGTTGCCCAGGCTAAAGTACCATGGTGTCAGCCTAGCTCACAGCAATCTCAAACTCCCGGGTTTGAGCCATCCTCCTGCCTCATTCTCCCAACTAGCTGGGACTACAGGCACCCGCCACATTGCAGTTATTTGTGTTTTCTATTTTGAGTGGAGAGAGGGATCTTGCTCTTGCTCAGACTGGCCTCCAACTCCTCTCAGGCTCAAGCAATCCTCCTGCCTCAGTCTCCCAAAGTGCTAGGATTATAGGTATGTGCCACCACCATGCCCAGCTTTTTTTTTGAACAATAAAAAAATTAAAAGTTTTAAAAATAGAAAAAATCTTACTGAATAAAAATAGAAAGGAGAAAGATTTTCAAATAGTTGTACAATGTGTTTATGTTTTAAGCTGTGTTATTACAAAAGTGTCAAAAATTCAGGCTCGGCACCTGTGGCTCAGTCGGCTAAGGCGCCAGCCACGTACACCTAAGGTGGCGGGTTCGAATCCCCAGCCCGGACCCGCCAAACAACAATGATGCCTGCAACCAAAAAATGGCCGGGCGTTGTGGCGGGCGCCTGTGGTCCCAGCTACTTGGGAGGC